>JAJMAK010000072.1:43395-55769 GCA_030572615.1 Metschnikowia lachancei
CACAGATGGTGGGGGCGGGCATAACTATATAGCTACTCACGGCCTACTCCGAAACAATGGAGTGGCCGGCGGACATAGGAGTGCTGGTTAGACCACGAAACATGAGAGGATATAATAGCGCACTCGCCTTGGCGGATGCATGTCGGCCAGACGTGTGCGCACGTATCGGCCAACCCTCAGTGGGTCGTATCGGTCACAATGTGCTCGGATTTTATAAACGCATAAAATCATAGTTCTCTCAGTGGAGAGACTTGCTTGCCATTTTTGCTTAATCAACTTCCTTCAAATGCCTGCTCACCCAAAAAGATTCGATCGGGTGTAATGAATAGAAGCATATCTGTGTTTGTTTGGTCGTTGTATATCCCAAAACTGTCACACATCAACGAAGCTGCAAAATGTAATTTAAATAATAATTACCGGCTATATTACCCAAATGGTCATTGGATGAGGGGGTCTCTTGGATGTTCCTAGAGTCTGTCCTTCGACGAATATGTGGAGACATTAATCATTAAACAAATATTAATCATTAAACAAATATTAATCATTAAAAAAATATTAATCATTAAACAAACAGGAAAAAAAGGGACGGAATGATAAGGCGAAAATGTTTTTGAAGAATACCCACGGGAAAATGGATCCCGGTAGGACCTCTTGAGCATCTGACCGTTCTGCCGAGATGGGGTAGAGCTCCCAATGTGAAGTAGTTCATCTGCATCCCTATAACTAAGAAAAAAACGTCCAATGTTATTTTTTTCGGATTCCCCAGTGTTCCCAGCCCAGTAAAATCATTTATTGTAGTGGCCAAGTTACTGTTTACTTACTTTCATAGCACGATCTTTGATGAGTTTGACGAGCGCTTTGGGATAACTGAAATTGTGTTCTTTCAATATACTGGCTTACCCAGTACTATGAAACTCTGTTTTTGGATTTAACTTGGAAAGGTAGTGGTTTGGGGTTGTTAGCTTTGGTGGAATTAGAGTACCAGGGGGTTGGTTATTTGAATGAGCTGATATAGCTATTGTGACTTTAAGGGTGATGATCCCTTGAAACACTAATGGCAGGGTAAAATTGAAGAACGATGAACCGGGCAGAGTCTCAAAATGAATATATTATGACTTAATTATGGGCTGTTTGTTTCTGATACGAGGGTTGGCTTTGCTAATTAAGACGTAATTGGAAAGAGGCTCAACGCCTTTGCAATATTGGTGATTTTCCTTTGGGTAACGTTTTTCTTGGTATCTTTGCCGAAGTGGTTGTAGTAATGGGCAAAAAGATATTCGGAAGGAAAGAAACCCATTTTGACGGCTGACAGATGCTGATACTAAAGCTCATAAGAAGTGCTGAGTAAAGTAACACCAGAATGTCAACTGAAGTACAGCCCAAAGCTTTTTATTGACTGAAGAAGGTTACAAAATGCCGCATCATTTATCTTTGGCGCTTAGAGTGTACTTAATACACTCTTTATCCTGGGAACCTATGATATTTGAAGTAAAATCTGTGAATCAGCAAAAAAAAAAAAAAAAAAAAACCCCCGGAAAAACCCGGGTACATTTTAGAAAAAGTCCATGCCGAATGCGGAAATATTTCTATACGAGAACCACTAATATTGTGGCTCGCATTTCAAGGGGTGACATTTGTTTTAAAGGGCTATTTTTTCCGTGGTCCAGGGGAAATGAACATTCATGATGTCATGCATCAAGAGTCTTCAGTTACGTGTTGAAGTTGAAGTAAAAATAACCTCAAACGCCAAAATGTCTCCCAACTTGCGAACAATTACCGGTATATATAGAAGGAGCACCCCAGGACTACATAGAATGTGAACACTTGGACTCAACCTAATCAAAGTAGACTTTACCCTCTTAACACGAGCGAAAGAAGTTTATTTCCAATGCGAGACCAATGGGAAAAGTAATTAGGGGATAGGGGGCATCACAACTGCCCACATGGCTCTGCAGACGAGGCTGTACATTTCCGGGAAAGATTCTTCATGCCACCTTCATATAATACGGGCGGAGTCACCTGCTACCATGTCAATTGCAATGTGGTTCGCTGCGTTGCATACAGTCGCACCCGCAACTTTAGGAGAGGAGTGACAGATGGAATGGCCAGAACGATGAGATTAGATAACAACATTTCTTTTTGGGAAATCTTTACAAGGGTAATTGATGCATTATGATTTAATGATGTATTATGATTTAATGATGCCTAATGATTTATTGATGCCCAATGATTTATTGTTTTAGATAGTCCCCCTGAGTGTTGGGGCGGCTTTTGTCGCCCGTCTTGTTGTTGCGAAGAATGGCAGCAGTAGCATCGAATGCGTATTTTCTTCAGATCTGTCACGAGACATGCAGAAGAACAATGGACAACCAGGACAAGAACAGGATAAAAACAATATCACATAAATGAAGATCTTTCAGGATATACTAGGATATACCAGGATACACCAGGTATACCAAACAAGAAAATAAGAATGAAAAAACACTGTGTGTATTTGATTATTGATGCTTTGGGCATTTCCATTTTTGTCCTTGCATTTACGGCATTTTTCTCATCTACATCACGTTGGCGCCTCTCACCCCGGCAACGTAAGATTCAAGGTGCGGCTATGAAATGCTGTAGCATGAATCAATTTGGGGTTTCCTACAACATACATTTTCCTTAGTTTTTGGTTTTCAGGTTCTTTTTTTCTCATTTCTTCTTCTCATTTCTCCTCGTCTCTTCTTTCTTCTCCTCTATTCCCCATATCCCCATCACCAACCAAACTTAACAAAACACACCTTATTACGAAATAACGATTGGCTGAGATCCCAAAATTTTAGTCATTTTTTTTATATTTAACAACTGATGCCAGTTAATAACGCACGCCGTACGGGCGATGACATGCATGGTCCCGCAGCTCGAGAAGTTGAGGTGCCCTGATAATCAAACGCAGATTCCCTACTGCGGAGCTCCGATCCGCACCGCCTTATAATTACTAACCGTGATATCGGGTCACGAAATTTTTTCCCCTCTTCACATTTTTTTGCCTTTAAAGTTGTCATCCCCCACGATCCGGACCGACGAGGTTTTTTCTGGTCTGTCTGAAAACCGTTGATTAGCGATTATTTGTGTGTTTTTGGTTTCGTTCATTGCTGAATATCCACACTTGCATATTTTTCTTCCTCCGTTTTCCACCTCCATAGCTTGGCTCGATACGTTTGCTCCATAAACTTCCATGTCTTCGTTTTACCCAAACACATCACCAGCACCTTGGAGAAACCTCGATATTTGCGATATCGTCAGTCCACAAAACGGATCCTCGCACTATCTTTCTGCCTCAGAGCAGGCCCAATCCCAATCTAACTACGAGATTCCTGGATTTAATTCCCTGGCAGTTCAACCGCCTGAACTTGCTGGAAGAGTGCAATGGCTGTCTCCCTCGGACGAAAAGTACTTTGACGAAGGAAACATCACGCCCCCTGCGCCCCAGTACTACGCCACTAACCCTGCTTTTGACCAAAGCTTCCAAAATATGTCCCGTTTCGATACCGACTCTCTGTCGTCGATGTCTTCGGCAAATGGTGCCGCGAACTCCAATTCTTCAGCGTCAAATTCTGTCACGAGTGTGTCGCGGTCGTCAAAGTTGGGACCCACCCCTCGCGCTAAACGTCCCAGAGGAAAAGTGCTTGATGACATGGAAGCCGAGCTCATTGAAAAGGATGACACTCTCTTGACCGAGGCCGAGCTTGTAGTCAAACGTAAGGCGCAAAATCGTCTCGCTCAGCGCGCGTTCCGCGAGCGTAAAGAGTCCAAATTGAAGGACCTCCAGACCAAGCTTCTTGCGAGCGAAGAAGAGCGCCAAAGGCTTCTTGAAAAGCTCGAGGATATCAAGCTGCATTTCATCTTCGTCAAGACGGAAAACCAGGTGTTGCGCTCCAATAATCTGGTGCAACAAGTAGGAAATGGCAATGGCCTTTCTCAAACCAGCAATGTACAGTCACAGGGATCTAGATTCACCTTTCCGCCGTCACAGGAGGCTTTTGTGGAACAAATGATGGGCCAACAGAACCATGTCATCAAAAAAGATACCGTCAGCAAAATATACGACGAACCTAAGCGCCCAGGCCAGAAAGTTTTAGCTGTTGGTGCAGTATGGGACTATTTACTGTTTAAGATTGAGGAGGAAGAGTATGAGGACATAGATATGATGGAGGTGATGCAAATTCTCAGGGGCAGTGAGGTATGTCATGGGTATGGGCCGGCATACCCCTTGTCTGTTGTTGATTCTGCACTAAATGCAGTGAGAGACCAATACCGGAGATGAGGTGGTCATTCTTTTCTTTAGTTCTTTTGATTTGACTGAAGGATAGTTGGGTGGCGAGAAGAAGGAGAAGTATTCTCAAGTGTTTTTCGAGGCCATTCCGTACGTGCTAACAGAATGTGGTCGTGAGGTCCATAATGGAAGACAAAAAACGAAGCTTTGCCTCAAAACGGAACTTTCGCCTAAACCGGACTTTCTAGAAAAACTCGCAGAGATGGCCCCTTTTGTTCAAACAGAATTTCCATTTTGGAAGTGTTTTGCTTGTACTGTATAAATGCGGAAAACAGTTTCAAAGGGATTTATAGGAAGCATGTCAATTAAATCATGGTATCGCCATCTCGGTGAATTGCTTGCTATGGCTCAACTCTCTATGGGTATCGAATCCATGTTGCTCCCGTAGCCTTCCTCGTTTTGCATCCACGTAAGGTTCATATCAAGGGAAACCCTCGTTGCTCTGCTCCATACTTTTATTGGGGTAGATTTTTTTGAAGAGTTTTCTTTGCAGTGTACGCCAGGAAGAAAAATCAGATTTGCTTCTGTTCAAACGTCAAGAGTGAACACATTCAAGAAATGCGGATGTTTCTTTGGTCTGGCACTGTCAAGTCCCTACCTGCTTTGGTAAACCTGTCCACCTCATATAATTGCAATATTGTGGAACTTCACGACATCTATGTAGATTTAAACAGTACCTATGAGTGAGTAGTGCAGAGATATATCAATATTGCACCTCAACGTGTCTTTATTTACATTGGTGATCATTTGGTCGGATCATGAAATGCAGCTTATGATTAGGTGTTTTATAAGATTTGGAACGCATAAGCAGCAGGTTGTGAGGTCTATGTGGTGCTTTTTTTGTGAATCGGTGGTGTTAAACTCTTGTTAATGGGCTTAAATAGAACTTTCAATGATATTATTCATCTCTTACCCGGGAACTTTCATCATGGCCAAAGTCTGGATAGTTTGTGAGAAGTTGTTTGTATCGCGTTATATAGTGGTTGCACTCTTGAATCTCCCTGGCCGCATGGTTCCCCGGTTAAAGATACTTTGTGTATTGAGTTTGTTGTGTATTGAGTTTGTTGTGTATTGAGTTTGTTGTGTTTTCAGGGTTGTTTGGAGTAAACAAAACTGCTCTACCAATGATATTTCCTTAACCGGCCTAAGTTAGCTAAACTAGGACATCCAGTTTCATGCTAGCTGCGGCACTCCATGAGCCCCAAAATTAAGTCAATGGATTTACCGAACCGTCTATTTTAATTTCGGGTATAATATCGATGTGATGTTTCTTTCTTTGATTCTCAATTCAAATCACCGGGATTCGAATAACCGAAAGAATTACTCAAGAGAAAGAACGGGTCATTGGGCTGGGTATGCATATAAAGGCATTTAGGGCCATGTGAATTCCGAGTCTGGTATAAATGGACCCACTGTATATATCAGACCACTGCATGTATCTTTGCGTATTCTTATATTGTCTTTCGTTGCTATTATAAAGAGAGCGAGAAGATGAAGAAGAAGAAGAAGAAGATGATGATGAAGAAGAAATGAAACTTGTCGTCCTGAAGTAATTTTGCCGACCACTCAACAAATTGTAACACTGAGAGCATCGAGAAACTGTTGGGCTCTTAGCCACTTTGATGTCTCCAAATTTCCAATTATACCATCAAAAGATTTCCTGAAACACAGTATACCCAAACCAATTATCTTGTGTTTCAAAAGGAACAATAAAAAGAATAAATACTAAAGGCTGCGATAGATGACTTCACGCACACTATAGAATGCGCTCGAACTACAATGTTGGCCATCCGGAGTATATAAAAAGAACAGGAGAATTTTGCAAACGATACTTCTTACAAATATATAATTTATTACTTTATTTCCAACCACATTCAACTAGGCGCCCACACTATGTTTATTTTTTGTTTATCTTTTCTTTTTTAAAAGAAACTTGCACAAATATATTTCACTTCTTACGTCTCACGTACTGTAATATGAACATTCTCTCACTAAGTTCCCACTAAGTTCTCAGTTTCGTGAATGAGCACATAATTCCGTTCCAATTAAAAGTAATTAATTTACTTTATTAATTCCAAATTTCCCCACTTTACAAAGAATGCCCAAGGCTTACCAACAGGAAAGTTCCAGTAACCGCAAAAAAACCATACAGTGTACATTTTCTGCTCAACAATTACATGTCCTTTCGTTTATTATTTCACTTAATACATCCATCCTTGCTACAGTACGTGACTAGTTCCAGTCACTCACCACCAGAACACCATGACGATAACACCACGATGCTTGCATATTCCATCACTGTTTCCCTAAAAATGCCCTAAAATGCCCTAAAAAATTTCCTAAAATGCATATTCCTAAAATGTTCTTTCATTTTCGAAACCCTTCCAACCTAAAAAAAAAGAACCCAACAGAACACTCAATTCCATTTGTCGCCTCCCAGAAAATATCTCTCCATTGTTTTCTGACTGACGTCTTTCTGCCGGGCCTCGCTGGCCGGGCGCACCCCAAACTTTTTGCACCGAACTTTCTAGAAGTGCGGCCTCCTCTGCGCTCAACTCCCTCCGCTTATATATGTAGGGCCCCAACCCCAGGGCGACTTAGCACCAAGGATTTGATATTTCCCATACAAGGAATATCCAAGCACATTGTCAGAGCACATTTTCAGAGCACACACACACAAACACACACTCAAACACACGTTGAAAGTTATTATATTTCACAAAGAATAACCTTTTCAACCCTTTGAAATACCCACAATCTGAAAAAAATTCACATCCATAACCATGTCTGCTGACGAATTCAAAGCCCAAGGAAATAAGTACTTTGCTGCTAAGCAGTTCGAACAAGCCATTGAGCAGTTCACACAGGCCATTGCCGTTTCCGAAACACCCAACCACGTTCTTTTCTCCAACAGATCCGCATGTCATGCGTCGTTGAAAAACTTCGATAAGGCCTTGCAAGATGCCCAGAAATGTACTGAGATCAACCCATCATGGGCAAAGGGATACAGCCGTGTTGGAGCTGCACAATACGGTTTGGGAAACCTTGATGACGCCAAAAGCGCTTACACAAAGGCGTTAGGTTTGGAGCCTTCTAACGCCATGGCCAAGAGTGGCTTGGAAGCCGTGGAAAGTGCCGAGGCCTCTAGAAACGCTGCCCCTGATATGGGGTTGGGTAAGATTTTCTCCGACCCAAACTTGATCACCAAGTTGCGCGCCAACCCAAAGACCTCGGAATTGATGAATGACCCGGAATTGGTCACCAAGGTCTTGCAGTTGCAAGCAAACCCCCAGGCCGGCATGTCCACCATGTTGAGCGACCCACGTATGATGACCATCATGGCTGCTGCTATGGGAATTGACCTCAGCATGGGCGACCCTGCTGCCGAGGCTCCTGCTACTCCAAAACAAGAGACCGAAACAGCCAAATCTGCCGAATCTTCTAAGCCCGAGTCTAAACCTGAGGCCAA
The DNA here is from genome assembly GCA_030572615.1 of Metschnikowia lachancei. Taxonomy (NCBI): domain Eukaryota; kingdom Fungi; phylum Ascomycota; class Pichiomycetes; order Serinales; family Metschnikowiaceae; genus Metschnikowia; species Metschnikowia lachancei. The sequence goes on from JAJMAK010000072.1 coordinate 51,180, forward strand.
ACCTGAATCTAAGGCTGCTCCAGCTCCAGCCCCAGCTGCTCCCTCGAACGAAGATGTTGAGATGGAAGATTCCTCAAAAGCCGAGGCTGATGCTGTTAAGGCTCAAGCTAACGCTTTATACAAGCAAAGAAAGTTCGACGAAGCCATCGAGCAATACAACAAGGCATGGGATCTCCACAAGGATATCACCTACTTGAACAACAGGGCTGCCGCCGAGTACGAAAAGGGTGACTACGATGCTGCCATTGCCACCTGTGAATTGGCCGTGGACGAGGGTAGATCCCTCAGAGCAGACTACAAGATCATCGCCAAGTCTTTTGCCAGAATTGGTAACTCTTACTTAAAGAAGGACGATTTGGATGCCGCTGCCAAGTACTTCGACAAGTCATTGACTGAACACAGAACCCCCGATGTGTTGACCAAGTTGAGACAAACCCAAAGAGACATCAAGGTCAAGGAGGCCAACCTGTACATTGACCCAGCAAAGGCCGAAGAGGCCAGATTGCAAGGTAAGGAACACTTCACCAAGGGTGACTGGCCAAAGGCCGTTGAGGCATACACCGAGATGATCAAGAGAGCCCCCGAGGATGCTAGAGGCTACTCCAACAGAGCCGCTGCATTGGCCAAGCTCATGTCGTTCCCAGATGCCGTGTCTGACTGTAACAAGGCCATTGAGCGCGACCCTACTTTCATCAGAGCTTACATCAGAAAGGCCAACGCCCAATTGGCCATGAGAGAGTACTCGCTGGTTCTTGATACGTTGTCTGAGGCAAGAGAGAAGGACCAGGAATTGAACTCCGACAAGAACTTGCAGGAAATTGACCAATTGTACAACAAGGCCTTGTCTCAAAGATTCCTGGCCATCGAGGGCGAGACCCCTGAGCAAACCATGGAAAGAGTGTCGAGAGACCCTGAAATTGTTTCCATCTTGCAAGATCCTGTCATGCAAGGAATTTTGGGCCAGGCCAGAGAGAACCCTGCCGCATTGCAGGACCACATGAAGAACCCAGGCGTCAGCAAGAAGATCAACACCTTGATTGCTGCAGGTGTCATCCGTACACGTTAATAGGGGCTTACATTAGTTTTACTCTTCTATATATCACTAAGCTCTATAACCATTTTAATTTACACATAAACGTCATTTCAAAATCTATATATTATAGTCCATTGTCGAAGAAGAAGTTGGGCAAGTTGAGGTAATCTTCATTATCCGTGAAGGGGTTGCCGTACGCCGAAGTTTCGAGCTTGTCTCCAAATTCAAGGAAGTCAATCGCTTCAAGTGCTCCTAAGCCAGGCGAGAAACTCGTTGCTGGCGGAGTTTGTTCGCCCCCCAGATTCATCGACGCCATGGAGCTTGTAGTCGTCGGAGAAACTTTATTAATACTTTCAGTATACGGGCTTCTTGTTAGAGAGGTACTTGGACTCACATGGTTCCCTGGGTGAGTCTGTACATAGTGCTGAATGTTATTCGACCCTTTTATTGGCTTGTAAAATCGAGGGTACTTCTTTTCCACCATTTGCAAGTGTTCCAAGAGAGCAGGGTTCGAAGTGAGAATTTTTGTGCCACAGGTCTGGTCCACAATGGTTATAACCACTTTCATTATGACCCTAATGAGAATATCGGCCATTCGGACGCGAATATAGAACAAACGGTTGGTTTCCTCCTCTGCTCTAGATCCGATCTTGCCAATAGTGTTTAACGACACGTCAATGAGCAAGCTCAAGTCTTTGAGAACCTCTGGATCATCGGGATAGTTAAGGCAATTTGACAACAAATTGGTGATGGCCAGGAACGGGTACGTCACGAGCCAGTTGAACGAGAGGATAGACGTATTCAGATGGCCAAACGTGCGAATGATGTGTAAGATGGTCCGCGCACTGTCGAGGGAGAGCTTACGAAATTTGGAGTTTTCATGAGTCGAGGAGTCGTTGGCATCGGAAGCCACAGCCCATGGCACTCTGTTGACGGTCATGATGTGGTTGAAGAACGTGAGGTGGAAGCCCATGAGCATTTCTGTGTGAGCAGGTTGTTGGATGCCACTGATAAATGTTTCTAGAAGCGTATCAAATTGCGGGTCATTGAAGAACCTAGGCCGGATCATCGGGTTGATGCTTTCGGCAAGCCTCACCATGTCCGCGTTGATTGTTGACACAACCTCTTGGATATGGCTCAAACTGTCGTATTTGATTTGCGCACTGAAGAGCTTCATATAAGTGTAGCATCGAATATATTCCAACTTACCAAACTCTTTACAAAGCGATTCTTGTTCGAAATTAGGGCTGGACTCAGCAGGTGTTTCCTGGAAAAACAAGTTATCGAGCGACACATCAAGCAAGTTGACCGAGGGTGGTTTGCCCAGCCGATAACACACCTCGATATCAAAGTGCTGACACGCCCTCCACACGCGGGCTCGCTTTTCTTTCTCTTCGGGGGAAAGGTTCACCGCCGAGTCGAGGCGGTGGAGCCCCATATCCTGGGCGTACCGCACGGCCATGGAGGTGAGCGAAAAATTGAGGTCACTGATGACCCAGGATGTTTCTAAGTGTACGGCCATGAGAATAAGAGCCTGGATGGTGGCAAGCCCTTCACTCACGGTACAGATGCGGTGGTAATAAAAGAGGGCGTTCTTGAATATGGACTCCTGGAACGCCACGAGCTCGGTCAACGAGAACTTGCTGATTTCCGGGTATTTTTGCTCCCCCGACAGCGCCGAGTTTCTGATATCCACATACGCGGATACACATATCACCATTACCAAGGACATGATCATAAGTTCCGAGTACGTGAGCACCTTGGGGTCTGGGTTAGGGGAACTTTTGTTGGCGTGATACTTGTCGAAAAGACTGCGCACATAATCTACGCTGCAGATGAAGTTGGCAAAGTGAAGGGTGCCGAAAAGCTGGAGAATCTCGTCGATAACGTCTTTTTCGGGGAAACATCCCCTGCGCAACTTATCAATGCTTTCCGCGGTCTGGACCTGGGGTTCCAGCCAGATAGTATGGAACGCTTTCTTGCTGGCATACAAATACATGGGGATTGTTTGCATGGGGATAACTAGACGGTGATGCTCAGGCGCTAGTTTGGATTTCACGTAGTTGATACTTTGCTCCGAGAGGAGGATACTAAAGCCAATCTGTGGTCCCTTATATTGGGAAGCTATGGTGAGTTTGCGCTCACAATTGACCTCCTTGGAGTGAGTGTCTTGGGCCACATCAAGAAGAGACTTGTACTCGTGGAAAATGCTATTATGCGGGAGTTTTCCGTCTGCAACACGGTCGGCCGTATTCTTAGACACTCCATTAGGAGCCTCAGGTGCTTCAGACCCCGATTCCAGCAGAAAAGACTCATCGGCGTTGGAGTCGAAGTGTCCATCGGAGGCCGAGGCCGAGTCACGTGGTTTGGGGGCCGGAAGTGGCGCCGTTTTAAGCGCCGAGATCTGACCTGTAAGCGGCTCGAGTTTTCCCACGAGCGCCGATACCACTGCCTCGAGGTTCAGCAAGCGGTTGGTCATGCTTTCGGTCGAAGTTCTTGGTCTGCGTGTTTTATTTTGTTCATAAACACACTGTAGATTTTGCGCAGCGCAATGGGAACAAGGCATCTGGCCGTCACATTTGGTTTTTTTGCGGCGGCAGTTTGCGCATGCTTTTGCAATGCGGTCTCTTTTCTTGTGTTCGCTCATGCGTTAAAGCTAGGGAGAGGCTAAAGGGAGAGGAAAAGAAGGAGACGAGAGATGTTGGGAAACATCTAATTTTTCATTCGTAACGTGATTTCACCGGGAAGAAGAAGGCGTAGCCTAATCTGGCATCGCGACATTTCAAGGTGCAGAAGGGAGGCGTTCATGCCGGCAATGATGCGCGTGGCACATTTCGGATGCAGAAAAGCTATTGGCATCGTAATGGTTTATGAGTGCCAAAGTTACTTTTTTTCTTGGCTCAAAGTCGTTACTTGAATAGACAATTTTTTTTGAGGTGGAACCAATGACTTAGGACTCACTATTTGAACACGTGGTTGTATTACGTGTTGGTACAGTAAAAGCACCCTATATGAATAACTCGTTCAGGCTCGATCGCGATAAATGTATAGGTTTCGCATGCATCAAATTATTGCACACCACTGAGAATAGTTAAACCACAGTTTGTGATATCAGGGGGAAAAGTATATCTCCATGAATACTACCATTGAATTTTAGCCAAATTTAAGCTAGTTTCATGCTAAAAATCGTCTTTTTTATGTAAAACACGTGATAAAACACGTGACAAAGGTCACGTTTCAAGCTTCAATTTGCGAATGCGCGTTGCAACCAGAGTATAAACAAAGATGGATACAAATTAATAAAGTTTACATAAACATTATCTTCACAACGTTCTCTAAAATATGACACTTCGGTGTACGGATACGAGCGACGCTATTAAGGCGTATATTCTCAAATATTCCAAAAAATACCACCTTTAATTGTGTATGAAGCTTTCCTGAGACAAAATTCCTCTATTTTGTCAACTAATAGGCATGTGTGGTTTGTCCAAGTATACGACAGTGAACCAATCCTCATTCCTATGATCAGATTACGGCTCAGCCAATTTGGGATTATA
>JAJMAK010000073.1:0-19022 GCA_030572615.1 Metschnikowia lachancei
ACTTGGATTCCCCTGTCGTATGAGGCTTCATCGAGGGGGGAGAATGGTTTTTCTTTAACAGAGGAGGAAGAAAAGCAATGCCATCCGAGTAATTTCACTTCTTTGAGTAAGAGGAAGCAAGCAGCACTTTCGCCTGTGATGCCTCAGCATTTTTTGGATTTATGTCCGGAGGCTCGGGGCAAGCGCCGTTGGGAGAAGTAATTGTTTCTTTAAAAAAAAAAAAAAAGTTTTGGAAAGCTCTTCATAAATTGGAATGGAAAAAGAGCAAGGATCTTGAAGCTCTTCACCATTTTAATTTTGGATCGTATGTTCCAATGCATGATACTCGTCGACCACTACCTGGGTTTCAGTGTCATCTTTGTTTGCAAGAGGTTAATCTGCAACATATTCAAAGTCATCTTTATAATGAGTGTGGCTGCACGAAGTTCTGGTGGAATCACTTAAACATCGAAGACCCGATAACGTTAAATTCAATGTTGGCACCATTAAACAAGACTTATGAAGCTTTACGCAACCTTAATTGGTACGTCCACACTTTCCGCCGAGTTTATTGTTCCAGACGCCGAGAGGCTAATGGAGACAATGAGCTTCAACCTCTTCTGCATAGGCAAATGAAGAAGATGTTGGAACATACTAAGGTTCGGATAGGGTGAGGTGATCTACAGAGCGGCTAGAGTAAGGAGGAAGGTATAGGGCTCGGGAGAGCTGGATAACTTCATTAATCCGTACTCTATCCAGATGTGTTTTCAGGTTTTTCTCTATTTTTTTTTATAGTTTTTGTGTCGTTCTTATAGCGGCGTCCTGTAATACAAATGTTTCTTTAAAAAAAAAAAGAGCCGGATAGTTTTTGTGTCGCTTTTATAACGGCGTCTTTGAAAAAAAAGGCCGGTCGATTTGGCTAATACTGTCTGTTTGTCTGTAACGCGATTCATTTATTCGAAAACAACACATAAATAAACAAATTATCACGTGAACACTAACTAAAATTAAAGAAACAGAGTATTTCTTTGAAAAACGAAAAAGAACGAAAAATTGATATCAACTAATGTTCAGGCACAGGCATACGCACCGGCATTTGTCAGTTACAACCATTGTATCTGCTTAATCACATCCTTCGCGTCTGTTGGAAAGACATGCGTTATGTGTTGAATAAGCAAACTGGAAACCATTGTGGTATTGACGCTTCAATGCCCCATGGGCCTTTGCACTTATCCAATCATGGTCAGAGTATCCACTGACACCTGCCGCAATCGCGTAAGCTGCAGCCTTGCCACGAATTTTCTGAGATCCTCCTGACCACAGCAAGCAGCCAAAACTGTCATCTTTTGTGGCACAAAGAGCCGACTTTGGTGCATGGATATAATCATCACTCTGGCGATCCATTTCCAGTCTCACTGCATTTAAAGCCAGCACGCGTGCTTTGTTTTCTTGTGCGTAAATCCAATGAGTGTTCAGTACGTGCGTGACTATGTATCTTTTAGAGAGGCTCATAGATCTAGCTTGTTCTTCAATTTCTTCTGGAGAAACTTTCAAAAGACTCTGAGGTACATCACCAGTGGCCCACAAAGTATCCATCATCCCTTCTAAATCAACACCTTCAAAACGCTTGTGCAACGAAGATGTACTCCACGTATCGACGGCGAAACCTGAAGCCAAGCTAAAAAGTAACATTTTTGCTGACTCATCATGATTAGCATTGCGATCAACCTTGATATCATACTTGTGCTCACAGAATGTGTTTGGCAAGACTTCTTCCCAGCTTTCCAACCAAGCGGGAAGGGGTAAGTCGTGGAATTTTTTGTTCAACGAGTAGTCGTAAACACAAATGTCATCAGATACCTGGTCAACTTCCTTGATATCCAAAAGACTCACCAAGTCTTCTTTCGAGTGCTGTTTTGAGACTTCGGTGGCGATGGGTGAAGCCAGCACCACAGCGAGCACGATGAATTGAGTGAGGAATAAAGATGATTTCATATTTTGTTTTGTTCTTAATGTTTAACAAATGAACATGAGGCTTCAGGTGGGAAAATGTCAGCTTTTATAGATAATTGGGGACACCATCTCCACCAGTATGAATTGGAACAACTTTTCTCCATTGTTTATTGACACAGCCTAGCGGGTCGGTTCAAACTCCCGCTAGACTACATTCAAGCGCATCATAAACATTTATACAATAGCGATCTTAATATCTGTTTCAAAGTTTTTAGGTATTGAACATCAGAGATTTCGGGCCTCTATGTTTTGTCATGTTATTGGCCCCCGCATACTAACCCCGGTTTCGGCCAAGGTCAAGGTTGAAGATAAGCCCTGGAGCAGATGCAGCTGCAAAGCGGTAGCTGCGAGGTTTGCACTGTATTGCTGCAAACGGAGAAGTGGGATGCAGAATGTGCATGTAAGCAGAGAACGCATAACCCATGATTAAATCGTTCGGTAAAGCGTGTCTTCAATCCATAATGTAACTCATGGTAGATTCATAAGGCAACAAAACAAAAAAAAAACCAGTTTCATCAAGTGGTTAAATAACACGCGGTCTAGTAAGTTTGGGGCTCACAAATTTTTGTGGCAAAGCTGATCAACAGAAAAAAAAATTGAAGAAAAAAATTCCCCCTCCCCATACTTCGTCATACATGGAATTTCCAGGGAGATCGGAAGGGGGTGAAGACTGAAATCGGTATTTGTACGAAGGAGTCGGAAAGTTTCAAAGACAATAATGTAGAAGACAGTATGGAACAATTATGGGGAAACCGATTTTGCTCGCATTCGCCGCGACGCATCAGAGTGTGGCCGGGCAACCGGGTACCGTTGATGTCTACATTGTCATTTCATAAACATGCAAACCCCACCAACGGGCTCGGCACACAACCCAGAAGAACAAATGAAACAATAGGGAGTTTGTTTCGATGTTTCTGAAGGCGGAGCGATATGAAATTGTAAATCAATCTTAGTGCATGTATTTTTAAATTATATTTTGAGCAATTTAGGCGACCGCATCTTTTGACATGTGCAGAGAAATTTTGTATATTTGAGTCGGAGTTATGAAGTTTTTTCTCCTTGTGGTAAAGGAATAGCAATGGTAAAAATCGATACAATGCAAAGTTTTTCTTTAGAGGGGAAAGAAAAGCGATACCTTTGGTATTTAATTAGTGATGCATCAAGGACAAAAAAACAAAAACAAAAAAATAAAAAATAAAAAAAATATAATAAAACCGAGTAGAGTAAAGTCATGTGCTGGTGTACCTTCTCATAACGCGAGTCAAATATATTTAACGTTCTCCACCAAAAACCAAACCACCCTTATTGTCCTTGAAGCTTTGACCCCACAAGAAAGAAAAAAAATATCGAACCACTTTCTAGAAACAAAACGGCTTGTTTGTCATTTATTGTGGTTGATTTGTTTTTTGACATACAGGTGAAACAAACTCCTCGCACGTATCATAACTTGGTGCTGAGGGCGGACCCTTTCGCTCTACATCCACGAGGTGTTCCTCAAACAAAAAGACAAAACAAAAAACAAAATAAACATAGGCTAGCAGAAACATAAAGAACTTGGAACGGATTCTTTAAAAGAAAAATCAAAACAAAGAAAAAACAAAGAAAAAATGGAATTAACTAAACTTTTCCCTTCTCCTTCATCGCTCGACCCCTCCTTTGAATTTCCGTCGAGCATCCTGACCCCATTCGGCTCGCACGCTTGACTCATATACTGGTGTACGGCACTAAGCAGCGCACCTTGAGTCGCACACTGCTACAAAATTTTCGATGCTTGGACCACCTGATTGACTTCAAGTGTTACTGAGCATATTATCTAGACACTCCTTCGAGGAATAAGATAACCGACAAAACTCACCAAAATGTCAGCCGAAGAAACAAAACAGATCAACGATCTTTCCCTTAAAGAAACAGATGCAGCAGGTGCCGCCCCAGCCCAAGCCCCAGCCCCAGCCGGTGACGTCATTTTGGGCGAAGATGGCCAGCCATTATCGAAAAAGGCATTGAAGAAGTTGGAGAAGGAAAAGGAAAAGGCCCGTAAAAAGGCAGAGAGAGAGGCTCAGGTGGCCAAGGAGAAGGCGGAGAAGGAGGCTCAAGCCGCCAACGATCCAGCCAAGGAGAATTACGGCAAGTTGCCTTTGATCAACTCGTCCACTAAAGACGGTCTCACCAGAGTCAACATCTCGTCATTATCTGCCGCCAATGACGGTCAGGAGGTTGTTTTCCGTGCCAGAGCACACAACTCCAGACAACAGGGTGCCACTATGGCGTTTTTGTCCTTCAGACAACAACAACACTTGATCCAGGGTCTTATCAAGGCCAACGGCGAGTCTATCTCCAAACAGATGGTCAAATGGGCTGGTGCCATTAACTTGGAGTCTATTGTCTTGGTGCACGGAGTCATCAGAAAGGTAGAGGAGCCCATCAAGTCTGCCACCGTGCAAGATGCTGAGATCCACGTCACCAAGATCTACACTATCCAGGAAACCCCCGAGCAATTGCCAATGTTGATTGAGGATGCTTCTAGATCCGATGCTGATGCAGAGGCTGCGGGATTACCCGTGGTCAACTTGGACACCCGTTTGGATGCCCGTGTTATTGACTTGAGAACTCCAACCAACCAGGCCATTTTCAGAATCCAGCACGGAATTTCTGCTTTGTTCAGAGAGTTCTTGTCGAACAAGAAGTTCACTGAGATCCACACGCCAAAAATCCTTGGTGCTGCTTCCGAGGGAGGATCCAACGTTTTTGAGATCTCTTACTTCAAGAGATCGGCTTTCTTGGCCCAGTCCCCTCAATTTTACAAGCAACAATTGATTGCAGCAGACTTCGAGAAGGTGTTTGAAATTGCCCCTGTTTTCAGAGCCGAGAACTCCAACACTCACCGTCACATGACTGAGTTTGTTGGTTTGGACTTGGAAATGGCGTTCGAGGAGCACTACGATGAGGTGATGGAGGTGTTGCAAGACTTGTTCATCTTCATTTTTTCCGAATTGAAGACCAGATATGCCAGTGAGATTGCTACCGTCAGAAAGCAATTCCCTGTTGAGGAGTTCAAGTTGCCTGCTGACGGTAAGATGGTCAGATTGCACTTCAAGGAAGGTATTGCCTTGTTGAGAGAGGCTGGTAAGGAAGTCGACGACTTCGAGGACTTGTCTACCGAGAACGAGAAGCTTTTGGGTAAGTTAGTGAGAGAGAAATATGACACTGACTTCTACATCTTGGACAAGTTCCCATTGGCCATCAGACCATTCTACACCATGCCATGTCCAGAGGACCCAAGATATTCCAATTCCTACGATTTCTTCATGAGAGGTGAGGAGATCTTGTCGGGAGCTCAACGTATCCACGACCCTGAGTTGTTGAAGGAGAGAATGGCTGCCCATGGCGTCGACTACAGACAAGAGGGAATTAACGACTACGTGGATGCTTTCACCTACGGATGTGCTCCACATGCAGGTGGAGGTATTGGTTTGGAGAGAGTGTTGATGTTCTACTTGGACTTGAAGAACATTCGTCGTGCTTCGCTCTTCCCAAGAGACCCAAGAAGATTGAGACCATAGGTTACTCATTGATAGACACATTCTCCGTATATAGACAAAGTTATTGTAATAATGGTACCAAGCCGAGAGACTTTTTCTGCTCTTCTTCCTCTTTCTAGGTTGTCTTAATCTATACTCCTAAAAACCTTTAATTTACTATACAAGAGAAGCGTGCGATGTCATAACTCATCAATGCGAAGAAGATTCAAGAAACATCACGCATGAAGAGTCGGAGAGATGAAGAGATAAAAATGTACAACAGGGGTCTTAATGGTTTCTGTCGGCAGTTCTTGGCTTGGCACGGAGAATATTGTCGACTCTCAATAATACCTCAGCTGCCTCGGATGCAGAAGACACCACAGCACGCTTCAACTTGTAAGACTCAACAATACCCATGTCTCTCATGTCAGCAACTTTACCCTCGTTCAAGTCCAACCCGGAAGTGGTCATACCGTTGTAGATTGCAGAACGCAACTTGGCCACCAACTCACTGGAATCAAAACCGGCGTTGTCGGCCAAAATGGTAGGCAAGGCTCTCAAAGCCCTGCCGAAAGCCTCAATGGCAAGCGACTTCTTACCGGTCTCGTTGGCAGCAGCTTGGTCCACAGCCTTGGACATCACCATTTCCGAACATCCTCCTCCCAAAACTGTTCTGGTTTCTCTGGTTGTCTGTGACAACACAGATAACGCATCGTGCAAGGATCTCTCGGCCTCATCCAAACCTTGTTCGGTGGCACCTCTCAAGACAATGGTACACGCCTCACCGGCAGCGACGCCGGAAAACTTCAAGAAGGTATCTTCACCAATGAGGATCTCCTCGATGGATTCACAAGAGCCCAAACGGACCTTGTCTGGGTTGTCGAAGGTGGACGCCACCTCCGCTCCAGTGACGAGGGCCAAGCGCTCAACACCGTCGAAGTCAGCGTGTTCGATGGAGTTGATTTTGGCATCACTGAAGAGTTGTTCGGGGTAGTCGTAGATAAGTTGTCTGTTGATGAAAACGTTGATACCAAACTTCTTGATCTTGTCGATCTTGGCCTTCATCTTCAACTTCTCGGCCTTTTCCAAGTCGGCCAACTTGGAAGTCGAGTCCACCTTGAACTTGGCACCGAAGATCTTGACCTTGTCGGTATCCAAGGACGTGTTGGCCACCAAGATCTTGGCGTTTGTGATCTTTTTGGGTTGGTTGATACCAAATTTCTTCTCCAAGATAAATCCTTCGTCCAAGTACGAGTCGGACATCTTGCCGCCCGCCTTCTTGATGATCTGGATATTGTTCAAGTTGGTAGAGCCCTTCAAGCGCAAGACGGCGTCCACGGCTAATTCCGAGAACTGCTCCTTATCCTGGGATAAAATCTTCGACGAGAGCGTGGTCTTAGCAATATTGATCAAGTCGGCACGGAACTTGACCGAGTCCGCGGCATTGTCCACAGCAACACGGTCCAATGCAGCCACGGCAGTGTCACGCGCGAGACGATAGCCCTCGATGATGGTTTGTGGGTGGATCTTCTTGTCGACCAATTTTTCAGCCTCTCTTAAAAGCTCTGCTCCAAGCACCGTGACCGAAGTGGTTCCATCACCAACCTCGTCATCCTGAACCTTGGCAATATTCACCAACACCTTGGCGGCAGGATTATCGAGCGGAATTGCTTTAAGAATGGTGGCTCCGTCATTAGTTACGAGGGATCTGTCTGGATCGGTACTGGACTGTAAGAGCTTGTCCATACCTTTAGGGCCCAAGGTGGTTTTGACCAAATCGCCCACGGCAATGGCGCCTACAAAGGCAGACATTCTGGCGTTCTCGGCACGTTCTTCCGTGGCCTGGTCTCCAAAGATATTCACCGACATAGTTGTGTTATTGGTGTGTTGGATGTGTGTTGGGGGTATTTAGGTGTTGACCTACTTCTCACTGTGAGATGGTGATCGTGTCGCAGTGCGGTTGTTAGTGAGAAGCGCATGGCGAAAAAACGGGTTTCTGGCACGCGCACGACCATTTTCATGCCCAAGGTGCGCGGTGGTGGGCTTGGGCTTGAGTGGGTCCGGTGCAGTGTTGTGTAAATATTTTGTTTTTCATTACTAGATGGCCTTTTAAAAAGTTGACATTAATTTAATTTATTCAATTTAGGGAATACCACAGTATTGACTAGGGGCTACACCAATCAATTAGTGGTATACACTGGATATTTCAAATAATTTGGAATGTAAAACAATTCACATGTGTTCGAGGAGTGCGAAATCTGGGCGACATCTTTTCGCTCATAGCCCTGGACAGTGAATATTCGAACGATTATATTTCAACTCGTGTTAATGATTTACCTTGATTTACTAAGTAAATGACGTTTCAAAACGGAAGAAGAAAAAAGTGGATGTCAAGAAAAATCTAGAGGCAGCTAAGTTTGACTCATAAAAACACGAAATTGCAGTTTTACCCAACTTAATTGAGTGGCCGGTTCTGGCTAATACCTTTGAATGAGGGCCGTGGAAGTATATAAAACATTCATCTTATGTTTGGCATAAATTTCAATAGACTATTTATGAATTGCCTACTAAAGATATAATCCCTCTTGATAAAGATTTAGGTGCGTGGTTTTCCAGGAAAAGGTTGTAATCACTTTCTAAATTGGAACACTGGTTTGCACCCACATCGGGAAATTAGGGTCCCCTCATGTACTTTCAACCCATGTTTCCATATAACCAAGGAATGACAGGGAGCCACAAAAGGCGCATGATTCTTGAAATTATATATAAAAGAACAGGGCTTTTGGAATGAAATATTACTTGTCTTTAGTTTCTTAGTAACTCCAGAGAACGTCCGTTTTAAAAAGCAGCGTGACATTGTAGTTTGCACTTTTTTCTGGAATTCAACTTCCCTTAACATCCATTACTTTTCAATTCCAAAAAAACAAAAAAAAAAAGCTTATCTACTAAACAAATACTACAAATTTATATTTCACAATCAAAAAAAATCTGCCTATACGATATTCGACCGCCCGTGAAATAGCCTATCAATATGCTAGTAACATACGCGAAGACTTGGATTGACACCTTCTTGTTGAGAAGCTATAGATGCATACTTTTTAGATAAAACAAGAATTGGCCGGCTTGCTTTTGTTGTTTCGTCGTCTTGAAAACACCTCAATTTTCGATCTCTTCATCAAATGTCACCTTGAGCATCGCCTTGGATAAATTTGCTTCGATAATTATACAGCTGTGTTATATCTAACGAGCCCACGAGTTTATGATCGCCGGTAGTATACCTTTTGTTTATGATGAGAACTTGATTTCTCTGCGGGGCAGAGAATAGCTGGTATGTCGAAGAAGTGCTCCTAAGAAATGCTTCGCAATATCTGTTTTAAGTATGTGGTATAATATTGGCAAGTAAATTGACCCTTTTTGTCAGGAACAAAGGTGAAAGCCGTGTTTAGTAAGTCAAGCTTTGCATTTACCGAACATAATAAATAAGAAGCCCTGTTCGATATTCTTACAGGGTGGTAATAGCAATTCATTATCTCACTAGGCCCTCACTAGGTACTGCGTCCAGCTTTCGGCAAAAAAAGATGGAACTTCCATTATACCACCACGAGTTCTCGGTAATAAACGAATTTCTAAAACCACATAACTTCTACTGATTACTGAGTATTTTGCTCCGGGCCTTAGGTTTTGACATTTACATTTACTTGATCCAACTAATTACCGTAGTATATGGCTGTGGAGAGTCGAGTCGCGAAAATCCCCCACCCCCCAAAAAAAATTACACTCAGCACTGGCCCCAGTCGGTCGGTGCGCGCTGTGAAGGTCAGTCAAGGCAAAAAAAAAGAACCTTCATCTCATCTACATTTTCTTCATACTACTCCCAAACCATTGAGAAACACTAGCACAAGTAAACTTGGCCGATTTTCTCGCTTTTTGACAAACCTTGACCCAAAATTTCTATCCGGAGTACCTTCTTCCCCGAAAAACCCCATCTATTTTCCCTTTTCTGCCATGGTTTATGATCCACAAGGCCCAGTGGCCAAACAGCTTGTACCTCTTCTAATCAACGAGTTGACGTCTACTTTCAACATCCCCGACGATGCTAAGGATACCGCCGAATATATCAACATGTTGATTGGCCAGAACCGGTCTGCGGGTGAGATTTGTGCCGATGTCAAGGAGGTGGTGAATATCCCCATTGATGAGGCTTTCATGCAAAGAGTTTTCGACGAGATTTCCCGCTTGGACCTGGTCCAAAACCAAACACAAGCTGCCCCGCAACCTCTGCAACCACCACAGCAATCACAGCCTGAATTTCAACCACAACAGACCAACTTTCAGCCGCAACAGGCCAACTTTCAACCACCACAGGCGCCTCAACAACCCGTGCCCGTGCCCGAGCACCAGCACCAGGCTCAGGCTCCACCGGTTCAACCACCGGCTTTTCCTCAAATGCCAATGAATCCATTCCTGAACATGCCGATGACTCCCAACCCATTCCCAACGGCACCGGGGTCGGCGGCTAATCCCTTTGCCATGTCACAGGCCCCACCCTCGTTCCCCACTGGACCGCAGGGCCAAACAAAGAAGGGTACCCACGTGAACTTCAGTAAACTGGCTACGGATTTCAAAAGAAACGGTGGAGTCGGCAAGAATGGTCCCATGGGCAAGACTGGCGGTGTTGGAAAGGCCGGCGGTATCTCCAAAGGTGGTCGCGTCCCAGGTAAGACTACCGGTGTCAGCAAGGATTACGTAAGCACCAACGGCAAGCCCCAGAAGAAGAGTTTCGGCATACAAAATGCCGCCAACTTGCAAAAAGCATTGTCTTTGGCTTCGCCAGACTCGGTTAACATGCAACCGTTCACTCCAAGACCACCCAAGGGCAGATGTCCTGATTTCCCTTACTGTAAGAACAAGGAGTGCACGTTGGCACACCCTACCAAGAAATGTTTTGCCTACCCCAACTGTCCTAACCCGCCTGGCACTTGTGACTACTTACATCCATCCGAAGATGGCGCGTTGATGCAGGAGTTGGAGAAGACGAAACAGCAGTTCTTGGACCGCAAGAACCAGAAGTTTGCTGTGCCTCAGGTCACCTTGTGTAAATACGGTATCCTTTGCTCCAAGGAATTGTGTCCATTCGGCCACCCAACGCCTGCCAATAAGGACGCCAAGGTTATCATCCAAAAATGGTGCAGAGAGAACAAAAACTGCCAGAACCCAGCCTGTGAGTACGCTCACTCGTCGCCAAATTATCAGGCCCCTGTTCCTGTCGCGCCACCAAAGCCTGTTGTGCCCAAGTATGCCTCTCAGCCCGCTTACAACAAATATACCGCTCAACGTACGCTGACTTCTTTGGAACAATGTAAGTTTGGCTTATATTGTACCAACCAGTCGTGTACTAAGAGACACGCCACCTCAACAGTGCCGTGTCGTGCTGGCTACAACTGTACGCGTATGGATTGCACGTTCCACCACCCTATTGACGAAGATTGTCGTTTCGGAAACGAGTGCAAGAACAGCCCATGTTTCTTCAAACATCCAGATAGCAGAGAGAAGGCTCTTTTCGGTAACCAACACTCTCAAAGTGCTGGTCATATGACAATGGAGCGTCCTTTTGCAGTTGCTGAAGACCAGGTTATGGAGCAGGCTACGCAGATCTAATACTGTGACATTTTATATATATCAGAACAAAAAAAAAAACAAAAAAAAAAGACACACTCTTCGAAAAAAGAAGAGAAAAAGAAAAGAAACAAAAACTTAGAACAAAAAAAAAAGCCCATAAGAAAGAAAACAGACGATTGAAGCGGATGAAATGTCACCGTTTGAACATCTGCCTGGGCCTTCATTGACGTGCTTATCTGTCTTTCACGACCCTCATTACCATGACTTACGACTAATGACCTAACGACATAATTCAACGCCTAGAAACGATATCCTAAATTTCCAACTTAAATAAGATCACGAGGACGATTCTTGTATAATATAAAGCATAATATGCCTCTGAGAAAATACCAGCCTAGGTTGAAAAACAAAAAAAAATGATGCTCCCACATATAGTCATTGAAATATATAGAAAATAAGAGTGACTTTACAAAATAAATGAGATGTTACAAGAATGTATTAGATATTAACAAAAAGATACACGCAAAAACGATTAGTATCTTCTCTTGGCAGCCTTGGCCTCCTCGGCGTAGGTGTCCAATGGGGAAGCACCCAATGGCTTGACGTCCCACAAGTTAGGGGTCAAGAAACCGTAGGTGTTACCGATGGCAATGAAAGCAGCCTTCAAGGTGTTCTCGGTGGTTCTGGTAGAACCGGAAGAAGAAGTGTAGACATCCTCAACACCAGCCAATTGCATCAACTTCTTGACGACAGGAGAAGCAATAATACCCTTACCTCTGGCAGCTGGGATCAATCTGACGGCAACGGAACCACACTTACCAGTGACCTTACATGGCAAAGAGTGAGGTTGACCCAAGTTGGAACCCCAGTAACCTCTTCTGATTGGGATGATGGACAACTTGGCGATGATGATAGCAGCCTTGATGGCAGAGGCAACTTCCTTGGCGGTCTTGATACCCAAACCAACGTGACCGTTAGAGTCACCAATGATGACAACAGCCTTCATTCTGGTTCTTTGACCAGCTCTGGTTTGCTTTTGGACAGATCTGATCTTCATCACCTCATCCTTCAACTCTGGGAGCAAAGCGTCAATGATTTGGTACTCCTTGACAGGCAAAGAGTGCAAGTAGATCTCCTCCATGGAAGAAATCTTACCGGCGGCCACCAATCTACCGAGCTTGGTGACTGGGGTCCATCCCTTCTCCTCATCTCTTCTGCCACCTCTTCTTGGGCCTCTTGGCTTTCTGCCAAATTCTCTCTTTGGAGCACCACCTTGAGCGGCTGGGGCTGGGGCTTGAGCTGGAGCAGACATATTTATCGGAATGTTACGTGGAAAGCCGGGGGGTTGGTTTTCGATCGATAAATCTGAAGAATCAAAAAAGAAAATTCGGGCAAGTTTTTCGGTCCTTCACCTACTAGTTTTTTTCTCGCACCGAAAATTTGACATCAGTACATTTCGCAGTGATAGGGCTGCAACCCTAATCATTGCCTGTTATTGTGTGGAGGAGGTAGAAGCGCGGAGTGAAGCCGGGAGCAAAAGGCAAAGAAAAATAATAATCAGAAAAGCGACCTTATATGCCATCCTCATCAAAACAAACTCCGGGCTCCCCATCCCGGAAGAGCAATCTCGATGATGTTGCATGCTGGTGCGGGACGGCACGGCGGGGTGAACCGGATGGGCGCTCGCAATTAAAGAATAACACGTCCTTTTGTGCAAATCTCATGATTTGCCCTGACCGCCGTCAAAGTGAATTTTGATTTAAAACCACAAATACTGAACGGGGATCAACGATTTAATATTTTAAGAATATTCTTCAAAAAAAAAAAATGTCTCAAACAACTACCCGCCGATAGACTCTTCTGTTATGTATTTCTCTTACAGCTTTTATGCCTTTTTTAAGCGAAATCCCGATCTGAGGTCACCAGTTCCCACCCGAATAAGGTATTGGACAGAAGGTTTTTTTGTTTTCTTTTGTGATTCAGATAGATGTTGGAAACAAATAGTGTGATCACAAAAACCTAGATTTTATGAATCTTTGGAAATAAAACTGGTTCATTCAAAAAAGAATATGACTTTGATTTCTTGTGTCATTGATGTTTAGTGTTTAATTGTTTTAACCGCCCACCTCCACAATTTGATGATTCTTTAAAAAAAGAAATAAAGGAAAAAAAAAAAAAAAAAAAAAATGGGTGCACACGATATTGCAGCCAACTGCGGGGCCGGGCCGGGCAATAGCAATGTTCAGCCGCCGTTATTACATTTTGTCACGAAGTCTCGCCTGGAACACACGTTGCGAACCATGGACAGGCTTTTCTGCAGGACAGCAAAGCAGGAATCTGGGGGCGTGAGTGAGTATGGTAGGGGAGTTTGCTAAAGACGCACGCTCGCTTTCCACATAACCTCCCGTCTTAGGTAGCAAAGTTTAAACCACATCTTCATTCTTTTTTCCTTCGTCAAAGAAAAGGTAAAAGTCATACAAAAAATAGCTATTCATTTTCGCAAAACCAATCATGTCATACGCTGAAGCCGCCGCATCCTCTGGACCAGCCAAGGTCGAGAAACTCCCTGAGCCAGCTAAGCTCGAGCAAACATCCCAGCCCCATGGATCCGTAGAGACTTTGGATGGCAAGGAATTCGAGCAAAAACGCAAGGAGGCCGCCAAGGAGGTGGAGAAAGTTGCCTCCAAAGCTGCCAAGGCCAGCAAGGAGCAAGCCGAGGTGATCAAGAAGGAATACGACGAGTTGGAGAAGGAGGCTGCCCCATACATCGAGAAGGCATTGAACTTCGTTAAGGAGAAGTACGCTTACGTCAGCTCCACCATTGCCTCCAAATTCAACTCTGAATCCGTGTCCAGCACAGTTGCGGAGCTCCAAAACCCTGTTGTTTTGTCTCAACTTGCGTTGATTGTTGGAGGAGCTACTGCCGGCTGGTTCGTGTACGCTGAGCGTGCTCACATTAGAACAGAAAACAAGTACGTTGTGGCTATCCATGCTGGTATTGTCACCGCCTTGGTCTTGGGTGATGTTTACGTGTTCCAGAAATTGTACCCTAAGTACAAGAAGAACTAAGTGTCGGTGAGATTCACCGGGATTTGAGAATCCAACGTTGATACAGTATATAAGAATGCGAAACACAGTTTCAAGAATCTTGAATCAGAATAACGCATCGCCTTGTCTTTCACGTGGCTAGTGTAGAGGTCGTGGCTTTCATGGCTGTTGTAGATGCCGTGGCTATGATATCAACTATGGGTATTATGCCTTCAAGTGGTGAATGAAAAGATAGAAGTCGTAGTTATTGTGGCAATTGCATTGTGCCAAGATTGTATATTAGGGCAATTGGACATTCATGATGGCAATGGTTCGAATTGTGACCTGGGAAAGATTGATGGTGGCGGAGACGTTGTTGAAGGCGAATGCCATATAATTGAAATTATCATGGGTTTAGCTTGAAAATAGCCTGTGCCCAACTTGAACGTATCCTGGTCCAGCTTGGAAAAGCCACACTTCCCTTTCGAAAATATTAACTCAATTGTAGGTGGTGGCAATATGGGCTATTGTGACTCATGAACTGTTGGTCCATAGCTGTTTCGTTTTGTCAAAACCACAGAAGATGTTGTGGAAAAAAGATCAAAATCTAAGCCTGACCAGTGATATCCAATTTCTTTCCGAATTAATTTGAGGTCAGAAGAAGAGTTCACTTAGTTATGGACGGAAGCAAAGATTTTTTTTTCCTTTCCTCTTTCTTTTTCTGTAGTTTCCAGAAAACTTTAACGAATGGATTTATCAAGCTAATATCAATGGTTATCTCCGAAATATTAATTCGTGGTGTGTAATGCAACAAAGATAGGCAAGAATTGCAGGTTGAAATCACGGAATAATTAACAATAAAAGGGTCGCAGTGAATAGACCCGGCTCGGAGAAATGGAAGAGGGATATTTTAAAAGCCAATAAAATAAATGCATAGAATAATTTCATATTATTATAGGTGTCGATTGGATTTGGGCTATTGCTTCACATGTTAATGCCGTTTCTGCATCACGAATGTGGCTGAGACCCCTCCGGGCGACCGTCCAGTGCAAGCGAGTATTTCACGGAACATCCAGTAAAGTAATAAAGAAAAAAAAAGAGGACAACAGTTTGGATGTTTTTATTTTTTTCTTGGTTACGGTTGTTTTTGCCGAAAATGCCTCGACTTTTCCTCAACGAAATGCGGGCGACCCAACTTTACATACACCAACACGCCCTGTCCATTTCTATTGTTCTCCCGGCAGAGGCAAATCTTCACCAATACACAGTTGGAAAATGCAGTTTTTGCGGTACAATGATGAGAAAGGAAAAACCCTCCGTCCTCAAAGGAACTTTCTGAAAGAGTTTATTCGATTTGAAGCGCACTTTGCATGCCATTGTCTTTGTCTTTTCGTTTCTATTCTCTTTTGGGTTATTCACACTTGGTTTTTTTGCCCATTTACGTTTTTGCCTCTTGCCACCAAAAAGAAACCAAGTCTGAAACGGTAGTTCTTCCATGTACCATTTCCTTCTGGAACCTAGTGCGCCCCGCACACTATTCGCCGATGGCAGTGGTTCAAAAATAGATTGACCAATAAAAATTCAAAAACGATCGGTTCTCTTCTGGGCTGTACGCCCTGTTTCATTGCCAAAGAAAACATTCCTTCCCAAATATCCACAAACCATAGCCCACTTTGATAGATCCGGAAAAAAAGACAAGCGGACAAGTGTCTTTCTATCCATTGTTCTAGTTCGTCTCAAGAATAGCTACGGCGAAAAAACAAAACAAAACAAACCAAACCAAAAAAAAACAAACAGCTTTTGCGCGTACCCAAACAAAGCCCTGAGTACGAAACAGAGGCAACGATCTCCAGCAAAACACGGTTTTGTGTACTAGGGGTTTAAGATGTAGTTTTTCTTTTTCTTTGTGGTGCCATTTTCTTTTCCTTGGGCTGTGGTTACTATGCTTTCATTATTGCTAAAGGCCAAGGCCAAGGTCGGGGTCTAGTTGTTGCATGCGGGGCGTGAGTTGACTGCGGCTCGCTGTAGGCCAAGCTGCAGCAGTGCAAAATCGCAGCCTCAACACAAAAGCACGCACGCCGATATGCAGCTAAATCTTACAAACTTTAGCCGCTATGCGTCCCAGCGCGCAAAGTGTGCATCCAGTAAAAAATTTAAAAAAGGACTCTCAGTTTTATGCATAATAACTTTTCATTCAATGCTAGGGGTGCGTAAAGAGGCACATGTCCTTGCAGAATACCGAGTTTCTCGAAGGTGAGGGGGGTCCAATTTATAAAGTGATAGGTCCCAGATAATCCGGCCATTTTCCATCCATAAAAAAAGTTTTTCTTTCTCCCTATTTGTTGTGTTTCCCAATCCTGATATTTTATTCAACAACATCTACAATCGACTTTACGTGAAACCATTGTGACAAAAGACTTGAATTACTTTAAGGACAATCATTGTTTGAAATCAAAAGCACCCGTCAAACTCCTTCAAGAATTAACTTTTATCACCATGGATTACTCTCATGAGCTACTAGCTTTGTTCAATCCAACGCAATTTCAACAATCCAACAATCCAGAATGGTTGCAGTCGGGGTCTAACCTACCGATAGTGGTTGACTTGGAAAGCGGGGAAAGCTATGATGGGAATGGCTTTCATTACACAAGCAAGGGCCATGGGGGCTACCCATCTAGTGACAACCTAGTCAATTGCATCAACATAAATCGACACCAGATCAGTTATCATACTCCGGTTCGAAATGACGATGCTACCGCTAATTTGAACACCCCATTGCCCTTTTCCCAACAGAGTCAAGCACAATTGTTGCTTTCGGTGGATGATCCATATCATCCTAATCTGCAATATGGTATGGAGTCTGAAAGAAAGCCAAGTCTTCAACACCAGCACTATCCTGAGTCGGAAATTCAAATCACGGCTCAGATCACTCAAAGAAGTCTGCCTCTTGAAGTTTATTCAGCTAGGAATTCAAACCCACAACAATTAACCAAACCTCAAACCACATCATCTCTGTCCAGCACCAGAAGAAGTAGCCTGATTACCAATGGCTCTACTGTCGAACAATATTCCAATTATACCACGTCTTCTCCTTCCAAGCCTTGGCTAAATTTGGAAAAGTCTCCAAAGAAAAAAATCCATTGTTACCCCAACTTGTACTTAGACCAATATGAAGGGCCAAAGTATCGGAACCCGGGCCCAAAGAAGTATGAGCTTGTGCGGGGCATTGCTAGCAGTTCAGTCACTCGCCCTCCATACCTGGGGCAAAGCTCTAACATGGAATATATCCCCGTGGCCTTGGATGTTCTCGGTGCACTGGTGGAAGAGATAAATAGAAAGCCGTGGACATACGAGGAGAGACAGGACGGGCGAAGAATCATCCGCATGGAGCGTAGACAAAATGGACACTTGGTCACTGCAACTTTTCTGGTGGTTGGACTGGCCTTGGAGCATCCAGTCCCCGAAGAAGCTCCTCCGGGTGTCGGAGTTGTTGAGGTATCATGTCTCAATTATATTCTGAATGAAGACGATGATTTCGGTATAAGATACAGTATCACATCAGTGGAAGTTGTCAACATTATCGAAGCACTTATTGCACTGACAACCATGAGCCTGGGATTGCTTAGAAAGGAAAAGGGCCGCATCAGACTGAACTTGATGCCTTTCTGGCTGAAGAAGCCACTTTCACTGAAGAAGACCGCTGCACGGGAAAAGAATGACTCCAGAACAGACTTCGCTCGTCGTATTATGCGGTATGAGATTCGGAAACCAAGGGGATTTGACAAAGACGTGAGGATATTATCTTGGGAGAAATTGGTGCCAGCGTTGCACAGGGCTTTGCAATGCTACTATGCGGAAGTGCCCAAAGAAGATTTGGTTGATTCTAGCTCAGAAGGGAAGGGCTTTTCTTTTGATAAGCTGTGTAAGCAGCAGTACTGATTTTCTATTTTATCTTTAACGCTTCATTTTTCCGGGTGTTCATCAATGACTGGAAATTGAAGTATTATGTTTGTGACATAATAAATATTTTTTTCTTGTCTCTAAGGCTACTTTGATAAATATCCATTCAAGGCACAAAATGAGGGGATCTTCACACTTCAAATCCTTGCAACACGTCTTTCAATTTTGATTTATTTAAGTAGTGTCATGCAATGTGGACGCTTCCCAAGATTCCCGATCAGCGTCTGTGGCTTAGCAAGCAGAATGCGTTCTTGTGTAGAAAGATAACCCATTGGTTTCTTTTTTTTTCTTATTCTTTTTTTTTTGTTTCGCCTTTCCGTTTAGTCCATCGTGCGTAAAGAAATTGCTCAAAAAAGGGTCACACGATGCCTTTAAAGCACACAAGAAAACTCAGGAATGTTAATAATGACTGACCATTTGAGAAGTCATCTGTAGTAAAGTGTGGGTAGAGGCTCCGAATCCCAACTATTTCATTGAGAAGTCTCCTTTTTTTATTTTACTTTATTGAAAGGAAAGTCATGCGGCCCATTGAAAGCCGAAAACAATTACTGTATTACATTGACGGCAAAGCGTCCGCTCACGGCATTTGGCCGTTCGGGTGCGTCGATTGTTGACGCATGGTTGGTCACCCCCTCATAATAAAACATAACAAGAAGGCAAAATCAATAAAGGAAAATCAAAGGGGCGAAACGCACCGGTCACTTGATGGCAATGCTTTTTTGAATTGTACAACAAGTCTTCTCGGATTGCGCCCAGCGTTTAATAAAAGTGTGAAACGCACATTGCGTGCGAAACACTGGGGTCTTATAAACTCATGCTTCATCACGTTGGGGGAAGTCCAAAAAACCTCACGGAGTTTCTGACCTCATATACTTGGCTTTAGATTTCTTACGGGGGATACGTATG
>JAJMAK010000073.1:19122-55588 GCA_030572615.1 Metschnikowia lachancei
AAAAAAAAAAAAAAAAAAAAAAAAAAAAAAAAAAAAAAAAAAAAAAAAAAAAAAAAAAAAAAAAAAAAAAAAAAAAAAAAAAAAAAAAAAAAAAAAAAAAAAAAAAAAAAAAAAAAAAAAAAAAACCTAGACGGATGGAGAGAAAAAATAGAGAAAGAACGAAAGAAAGTAAGAAAAAAACGTCACCAGAGTTTTCTTCGTCTTGAATCCCTGTCTTCAGTAATGGTACCACATCTTCTTCAAAACCCGGGAAGATTCTGAATAGCATGTGGTATTTTTGTGCAATACATCATTAATCAACAGGAACACTTTTGCAAAACATTTCCGTAAGCGTACTCTGCCTTGCCCGTCCGGGATACCGTGTCTCTAATGTTTAGTCAATGATTCGGCCTGGGCGGCTGAGCAACTCGCCTCGATTGCCGTGGCTACTTAAATAGGCAAGCTCTTCTCCCAAATACGGGAAGAGAGCGAAGCAAGCGTCATACACATCAAGAAAAAGAAGTACCTTGCAGCTCACCAACAGGTGGCCCAGGAGTAAGCCTGAGGCAACTTTCGTACTTTCGTCTGCGAAATCCTTGTGTGCCAGACGAGATATCTCCGCTCCCCCTCCTTGCGCTGAATCGAGGAAAATTGCGCGGTCACAGTACACCCCAAGCGCAAAAAAAAAAAGAAAGCTCCCCGTAAGGGGTTGGGTGGTGACATCACCCTCGCAGTCTGGACGGAAAAAGGGACATCTGGCATCTGGCACATGGACGGACCGTGAAGTCTCCCGCGGCAAAAATAATAATAAAAAGAAAAAAAAAAGCTTCTTCAACTTGATCAGTTTTGAGATTGTCTCCATCAAGGATTAGTCCCTTGCCCGGGTATAAAGTAACATTGTCTAAAAGGTTATTGTCTAAAATATTATGTCCAATAGTGTATTGTAACTATTTTCTGATACACAAATTCTCTCTGTTTCTTTTATATCCATGTAAAAAGACAAAACAAAAGTGATCTCGTCTGTATTACTGTCTGTATTACTGCACCCAATAACCGGGCCCGCGCGCGGTCCTCGAGCCGGTCCTGGAGCCGGTCCCCGAATCTCCTAGATCATCAACACTCACAAAAATACAGTTTTTATTCTGAGGTGAACACCTCCAGCGCAGCTTCAAAAGCATTTTAACAATGATTTATCTCCTCCGCATGCAAAGCAAATGGTATTGGTGATTTGGTAGTACTCATTTTTGAAAACCAAACCACCTCTGACACCTACAAAAGGGATGCAACTATTTGCCGGATTTTCGCGAAACCCCTTCCCTGTTGATGCGCTTGATGCGCGCGACCACTTAAGTGTTCGTCAAAGACGAGATGTCTCAAGCACCGTGCCTGGACGATGCAGCTATAATTGCCTATTTTGGCCAAATCTTACTCGAAAGAAAAAAACCTTGATTTCTTGCCTTTATATCTTCATTTCCACCTTCTCTTCTTTACTAATCCTTACATCATATACTTCCTCTTTGATTTAAAATCGCCACACCTCCGCCGCGTTTTCCTCTATTCGCGTCCAGCTCATTTACCCCGACCCTCCTGTACTCTCGATTAGTCTTGATTTGTCTGAATTCGTCCTGATCTTGATCTGTCTTGAACTCATATAGAGACCGCCTTTGCCCTTTTGAATTTCCCAACGCTTTCTTCCTTCTTATATCAGTGGTGCCTATTTTCCTTCCACTTTTCAAGTACTGTTTTTGTCACCGTACCTTTTTTTGAAAAAAGTCTAAGGGTCCGCAGTCGAAGCCACCTTTTGCCATTGAAGCCACCTTCCACTATCGAACCTTCCACGATTGAACCTTCCACGATTGAATCCACGTTCCGATTAAATTCATATTTCAACCCACATAATAATTGGACTCCCATTCAGTTGATCTTTCTGCCCTTACATATACACCATATTCACGATGAACATCCTCTCTCTATCACCTTCCGTGCAATCAATGCAGCAGTCTGACCAGGCCCTGATGAAATCTGCCGTTTCAGCACGTAAACCTAGCCGGTTATCTGGTATCATGCCAAGACGCGGTCAGTTCACTCCTCCAAAATCACTCTCCCATACTTCTCGGGGGCTGGAAGGCACCCCGTTGACGCGGGTGAACTCGAACCAGTCGACCCAGTCGACGAAAACAACATTTTCTGGATATTTCGGCAATTATAAGCTCAGCCGTGTCGAGACCCAATCAACCGTAGAGCCCGATTTTGCATTTCCATCTAAATATAAGGTTTCGTTAAACCTCCTGGCAAAAGAGATCTCGCTTTTAAGGTACATGTGGAATAAAATGCTCAGCGAGGAACCCACGTCCGAAGAGGGCCCATCGTCCACGTCATTGCCGATCCCAGGATCTTTCTGGACCCAGTCAGAAAAACCGCTTCCTGCCTTGGGATCATCAAGAAAAGCATTTGGAGCATCGTCCACATTCTGCTCCCAGTTGTACCTGAACTTACTCTCAATGGACCCCGACCTTGAAACTGCGTTCCCTTCGCTCCATCACCAGGCAGTGTCGATGGCGGGAGTTCTTACGCTTGCGGTGAACTCGTTAGAGAACTTGGCGTATCTCGATGACTACCTTGTAGAGTTGGGGAACCGCCACTCGCGGATCTTGGGCATCGAGTCGGCGCAATTTGAATTGATGGGTGAGGCGTTCATCAAGACTTTCCACGACCGGTTCGGCACCAGATTTACTCATGAGTTGCAGTTGCTCTGGATCAAGTTCTACATGTACTTGGCCAACTCCATGCTCCAGTTTGGCCTAGATCCTGTGATGAAGATTCCTGGGGCAGACGACCAGTTCGATTCCGTTTCGATTTCTACTGCGCTGCTCTACTCCAGCGAATCGGAAAATGAAGTTGAAACTGAAACCGAGGTGATATCCATGGAAAACTCCGCTGGGAGACCATCCATTGGTACGGACCTATCATCCTTGACTTCGGGGGCCTTAAAAGCGCGGTCGAAACCAGGCTCAAGACAAGGAAGCGGAGGTTCTTCTTCTCATACCAATGCGTTGCCCCCGTTGCCACAGAATGATACGCAGAATGATACACAGAATGACATAAAGATTGACAGACAGAGTGATACGCAGAATGACACACAGAATGTCATACATATTGACTCGGACACTGACTCGGAGATTGAGTCGGAGACTGAGTCGCACACGGACTCAAAGAAGGCATCAAAGAAGGCATCAAAGAAGGCGTTAAAGAAGGCGGCAAAGAAGGCGTCAAAGGATGCCTCAAAGACTCACTGGCCGACTGCGCTAAAAGCTAGCTCGAGTGTTTCGCAGCCAGGCCGTAAGAAAAAAGACAAAACCAAAACAAACCGTAACGACGGTGAGTGCACGATCATGTAATAAGAGTCTTTCTTTTTCTTTCGTTCTCACCTTGGACAATACAACTCAAGAAAAATAGAAAAAAGAAAAGAACAAAAGAAAAAATAGAAATAAACTAAAAAAAAAAAAAAAATAAAGCTAAATAATAATGTTACAAGTTTCTTACGGGCGGAGTGGGATGCGATAGGCAAAGGAGAGAAATGAAAAGAGTGTATGAAGAAATAGAGTATAAAAGCCTAAAGGTATGTGTGTGTTGCTGTTTCGGTGCTGGTTGTTCCGAAGGACGAGAAAGCACTTTTTGAATCTAATGAAAAATTACTACACCCTGAATTTTTTGGCAGCCCTCTTTGGATTTACCAAAGGGCCAATCGCCAGTTTCTATAACAGGGACTTTGCAGTAAACTTGTTGAAGTAAAATTCTCCACCGTGTTTCTGGACCTTGTGTCACTTGGAGTTCTTGGAGAAGGCTTGGCTTTCTATATGTGAAGAA
The DNA here is from genome assembly GCA_030572615.1 of Metschnikowia lachancei. Taxonomy (NCBI): domain Eukaryota; kingdom Fungi; phylum Ascomycota; class Pichiomycetes; order Serinales; family Metschnikowiaceae; genus Metschnikowia; species Metschnikowia lachancei. Next base: position 22,969 of record JAJMAK010000073.1, read on the forward strand.
CAAAAAAGACATGTGAAGAACAAAAAAGACATGTGAAGAACAAAAAAGTTATCTGAAGAAAAAAAAGAAACAAGAGGTTTGTGCTCAGTGGTACTTTTTTCAGCTGAAAGATTAAACTTTCATGACGTGTTCTAAGCCCACTTCGTCAAAGCTACTTTGTAGGACGCGTGGCTTTGGGCGGGAGCTGGGGCGGACCCGCGAACTGCCAAATTGGGAAAAATCTACCCGAACCCAGCACCAGACGCGACGCGTCCCATTAGTCCGGAACGGGAAGGTCTCTACAGGCACGCGGACCATGTGCAATAAATCCATGCGCGAGTTGAAACCACCGAAATGCTCCAAAAGTACGCTTGCAGTACAAGATCGACGCCAGAAGATCCACGCCCACGAAACACTCACTCACCAAAATCCTTGGCTTCTTCTTATCTCAATAACGTCTAGTTTCAAATCCACTAAAATTATTGATACTTAATAGCCTCAATGGTTCAAACACGCTATGGGATCCACACGTAACAAATACCCCAATCTGTCATAATAAATAAACTTTCTTTTGCTCCCTCTATTCTTTCTTCTTCTGTCTTGGTGCGCCAGCCATTTGGAATGTCTCATCAATGATCACCCTCAGTGGGGTTACCGCCCTCAGTGGGAGCCAAACCTACACCAGCCACCACATCCGTCGAGAAAAAAAAAAGAAAAGACTACCCCATTTTGCACCTGTTGACCCTAAAACCATTTCAAATTTGGAACAGGCGCCAGCAAAAAAATACGAGAATCCACCAGAACAGAAACAGAAACTTTAAAAGACGCATTCTCTTCTGAAATTGGAAACAACCGTACAGTATTGTGGATTGTGGGTGGCCCTTACATCTAAGCGCCCAAGTTAGTGTATCCAAAATTGACAAAATTGTCCCGCCGCCACGTCTACTGCTGGGGGATTTTTTTTTCTTTCTTTTTTTTTTTTTTTTTTTTTTTTTTTTTTTTTTTTTTTTTTTTTTTTTTTTTTTTTTTTTTTCTCTCGTGCTTTTCTCGTGCTTCATTCGCGTACACTCCCTTTCGAGACGCATCATAGCGATAAATCTGTCCACCCAATCCATCCTCGAAATAACGGAACACGGTATAGAACGGGGAAAAATCAGTTTCTTACCACATCCATATACATCCAAAAACGAGACTTCCAGAACAATTGGAGCCAAACTGTCACTTGAGAGAAACCTTACTTTCAAAAGCTCCAACGCCCCGAAAATCAAAAAGTAAAATAATCCTAAAAATAATGTCGGCTCACGAAGACGACTACGAGCATGCCCTTTGGAATAACCAGTTCTACTCGTCTCCGGCGGTGCTCACGGAACTGTCGTCGACAAACCATATCTCGAACCTCCGCAAGTCTGTCAACTTACCGACGTCGGCGCTGGTGCAGCTGCTTAACGGATACTTGGTGGGTGGAGATCCCGAAAATGTTGAAAACGGTGGGAAACCCGCCGGTTCTATGCTTGGTGCGGGGGCAAAAATCACAAAAGTGGGGCCCGGGAAACGCAATGGACAGCTTCCACGGACGGGGGCCATGAAAACCTCGTTGATGAAGGTTTCTCCCTCGATGAAGGCACTTGAAAGCATACTTAATGACGACCCCAAGCCCGTGTACCTGCCCGAGGCTATTGTTGAGGAAGAGGACGAAGAACCCGCAGATCCCGAGCCACAACCACCACAACCACCAGCAAACTCCCGGCCCAAATATGATCTCCAGTTTCAACAACCGGGGTCTCGCGCGCTGGCCTTTTCGCTTCTGACCTTCCACACGGCAAAATCAACTGATACCTTCCACTCCGCCGGAACAGCACAGACACATGTGACTCTGAAGCCAAAGCCACCACTGCGCCAGGCTTCTACAAGCACACTTGAACTACCTGGATACTCTCTAGATGACTCTACGCCGAAGTTTGTCGATACATCTCTTGTCGCATCATTACAATCTACGGAATATGACGAAGAAGGCGGGGATGACGAAAAAAACCCCACCAGTCTCTCGAATTCGGAGAAACTCCCGCCACAACCTCAACCTTATCTGAAGAATACAGGCGTCCAGACGAACATGCGTCCTAAAAGCACTTTGCAACGTGAGTTTTCTGACTTGAGAGACGCGTCTCTCGCTTTAAAGCGGTCTCTGGACAGTTCCAATACACGTACACCAAAAAGCATGGTTCCTTCAAGTTCGTGTCCTGCTCTTTCTGATAGGTACAAGTATGCCCCTCGAACACCTCAGGATTATGATGAATCTGATAGCAATAGCGCCGTGCTGACCTCAGATCAGAACTCCCAACCATCCCATGATAAACAAAAGAAAGAATCGATCGCTCTGGCACCTCAACCAACAAGCCCTAAGAAACAAGCTCCTGTCCGCTCTTTGCTTGATAGTCCTTTTATTATATCTCTGAAGCCCGCCACCCAGCCTGACCTGGCGGAAAAGCAAAAACTGACTTCACCCCTCAAAACATCATCTGCATTTGGAACCCCTCGTCCTCAACAGAGGTATTCCCCACGCAAATCAAATTCTGATGTTGGTGTACCCAAGTCACCCTCGTTTTATGGGTACCAGAGAAGTGCGTCTGACGGTTCCAATGCACAGAATCTTGCGGCGGATGGTTTAGGTGCCAAGAACCAAGCGTCTGATAGTTCAGATACCCAGAAATCGGAACCTTTACCCGAGATTAAACAACTGAACCACAAGCGATTCAGTTTCCGTGGGCTCTTCAAAATCAAATCAAAGAACCATTCACTTTCAAAGCTTGGTGGCATCGAAGAAGAGCTTAAACACGGAAGTAAACCGGTGAAATTGTCGTCGAAATCCTTTTCCACACCAAACATGTCTGCTTTAGCCAAAGAGGAACCAGAACTCAAACACAATCAGGATGCAAAACCGGATAGCCGAAAACGGTTTTTTGGCCGCAAGGCCGGCAGTGGAGGTGAGTCGAGCAAGGATACTGCTTCTATTTCGGATAAATTGGATCAACCACTGGCACCCATCAAGCACAGAAAATCTTTTGAAAATACACTGGCCAACACTCCTAAGAGTGGCAAGATCCATTCGCCCGTGATTCCGGCTGAACGTGCCACTCCCACCGCTCCTGTCACGCCCGCCACGCCTGTGCGTCCTATAAGTGAAGCATCTTTCGAGACTCCATCGACTGCTCATCTTGCACCAAAAAGGGATACAATTCGTGAAGTCGATGACTCTGACTACCTGCCAAATCTCACCGAGGGTCTGCTCGCTGCCGGAGAAGAAGCCAAAAGAAAGACACCAAATCACGATCACTCTTTCGAGGCTCAGCAGCATGAAATATCTGAACTGCCAAAGGAAGTTTCTCCATACATTCCTGAAAATGAAGTATTTAACCTGCCCTCTGATTCAGCATCCGCATCTCAATTTGGGTCTCCGTTTAGACTATCCTTCCAGCCGGAAAGATTCGATGCTAAATCCACTCTGCCCACTCTTCAATATCAGCAGCCTCAATCACCAAATCGGTCTCTTAACAGCAAGGTTTCAAATGAACAATTGGTTGGAGAAACTCTTTTTCCGAAGTCTCTTAGTGCTCAAGAAGTGGAAAGTATTGTGTCATTGGAGAGGTCCAGGTCCATGAAATCAATCAGATCCACTAATAAAAGAAGTTCCTTTCTCAATTACAATGGGTCTAATGAAAATATCATTCTTGGAAAAAACTTGGCCAACACTTCTCAAAATTCAATGAAGAGATCTGGCAGTATTTTGAAAAACTCTCCATCAAACCAGAGTTTAAAGGTTGATTTGTACAATCTGATTGATACTGCTTTCGAGAATTTACCATCGCCAAACATTCATGAGAATCCACAATCACAAGAAATGACGCCTTTGAACAACGATATTGATTTTGGAGACTTTATTGAGTTCACTGACTTCATAGATTTTGATAATCTAGACTTTTCAACTTCACCAGTGCAGGAACCATACAGAGAGAATAACCAGACGTTGCCATCACCATCTCTCGGTATTTACTACGAAGATGATTCTGGGTTTAGAAGCTCTCTCCTCGAAACTACCACAGAGCCGGAGCCGAACTCCGAGTTTATTGATACAACCTCAGTCGTTGATACCACTACCGCAATCGATACCACCGCATCTTTGGAATCCCCTGATAAAGGTGAAGTTCACCAAGAAGCTTCTTCGGGTGACCTTTTAAGCAGCAAGAACCATGAAATGACTAGCGTCGTTTCTCATCAACTGGAACTGGAAGATTCTGCTGGGCTTTCGGGAGTTAGTCCTGACATAACCAATCTCTCGCTGGAGCCTTTGCCGGATGCATCTCCACTAAACAAGACGTTTGAATTTGTGATTGATGATAACAGAAAAACAGAAGAATCAAAACATACACCGCGGCCAATTTCCATGTCGTTTAAAGGGTTTAGTGGCTCGGCATTCAAAGATCGAATCATCCCCCAATCCGGTTCTCATCAGCTGATTCACTTTGATGAAGAATCCGGTAATGAGGGTTCAACTGTGGGACAAGGATTTGGGACTTCTGACGAAGATTCAGAAGATGAAAACGAATCTTTTGAAGGGAATGAGGACTATAAGAGGTATAATGCGACGGTGCCAGAAACGAAGAACGCGCATAGAGGCCCTAAGAAGATGAACAGTTTTGATAGGAGGCAACAACATATCAAAAACAGGTTGGAGCTACAACCTCCATCGTCTAGTTTGCCGTTCCATCATAATCGAATTCCGTCCATCTCAGATCAAAGCTCAGTGTCTAGTCCAAAGCTGTTGACATCATTAATTTCACGAATTCGCAAGTCCCCAATGACTCTGCCCAACCTTCCTGCTCAGAGACCAACCGTCAAGTTTTCCTCAAGAATTATTTTGTATGATACCTATCATCATGATGAGTATGACCGTCACCCAGAGATTGCTACGTGTAACCAACTCACGCCTCTCTTGGCGCAGCAGATAAAGGAGGAATTGAATGAGTTGAAGTCCAATATGGAGATTCACGAAGACAGTATAGGATATACTCAGTTCTTCTGATTGCTACAGTTACTTGCGAAAGTGTGTTATTGAAAAGGTATTCTTCTTCCCAGGAAACAAGCCCGTGATCTTTCAACATATATTTGAATAGGACTTATATTTATTTACGTGGCACTTTTCCCTCATGCTCGACCAATTGATCCGAAAAGTCCTTGTGAGCACTCTTGAAGATGGTGTTCAATGTCTCAGTGTCATCAGAGTGGACCTTTGCCACGACATGCTTTGGATCTTCCATCACAACAATGACATAGCCTTCTGCTCTTTTGTCCACGCATGTGGTGCCTGCCCATGGAGCAACATCGTACTCCTTCAAGGTAACGGTTGGTGGCTCGTTGTTCACGTAACTTGGATAAGACATGGTTAAGGAAAGACAGGATGGTGAAAGACAAACGATGCGATTTCAGTGGATTCGCGAATTGTAGTTTTAAGACTACGGCGAAAAAAAACCAATGGCAAAAAAAAACCAAAGGCAAAGACAGGCTACAATAAAAGAATTTATTTGAAGAGAAGTTTAAGTGCAAGAATTCAAGAAGAAACAGAAAAGGATTCTACAGGCAGATTTCTTGAGTGCACATGTTTAAAGTGTTCTGGTTCGGTATCGCAACAGGGCCATAATTTCGCAGCTTGAACGAGAAGCATGATTTTTTTTTTGGCCCTGTGCGATTGTCATGCACACCATCATCTCGATGCCTTAACACTACATCTTCCTTTACAACATGACGACCGTTGTTCCTGGGCAGTACATTGTACCGGAATATCAATCCGAAGACGGAGAAGCTGGAAAACAGGTGTCTCGGTATTTTCCTGGTAAAGGAGCTGCGCTATCGCTAATCGAGAGTGGGGCCAAAAGCATTCCTGTGATTGTTGCAACAGTGTTGGGCGAGCAGGTGATCCAAGAAATTAAACAGAATGAGCTAGACCCATCTGAAAATGATGCAAACGATGAATCAAACGATAAAGCAGGCGAGAAGGAAGCGACGAAGATCAAGAACGTCAGAAACTTTTTGGTTTCCGTTGTGCTGGGCAAAAAGAACGAATACACACAGTACGCCAAAGAAATAGATGCATCTGCATCTGACTCTGTCAACGCCACGGCCACCAACTTGCCACGCGAGGGTGATGAGGTTTTGGTGAGAATCACAAGACTTAATTTGAAACAGGCTTTTTGCGAAGTTTTGTGTGTTTATGGCTACGGAAACGTGTCTCCGGATGGAGGCCAAGGCTCCAATGGAACGTCTGCGCATTTTTCGGTTCCAATGGGAGGCGGGTCTCAGATTCTTTCTTCGTACGCTGCCATAGCTTCTTCTCAAAGTGCGATGTCTGGTGCACAGCCGTTGGACATTGGAGAGGCGTTCAAGGCGGTTATTAGAAGTCAGGATGTCAGATCCACCGATAGAGATAAGGTGAAGATCATCGATAGTTTCAGACCGGGCGATTTGGTCAAGGCCGTTGTTCTCTCCCTTGGAGACGGGTCCAACTACTACCTCACAACCGCACGGAACGACTTGGGTGTGATTTTTGCCAAAAGCGAGGGTGGTGCAGGTGACCTGATGATTGCAGTGGACTGGGAAACAATGGTGTGTGAAAAGACTGGAGTTGTTGAAAAGAGAAAGTGCGCCAAGCTCTTTGGGTAGAATGGTACGAAAGAAGAGGAAAGAGGCTATATTCTGGTGCTCCTGGTGAGAGTGCCTTTGATACGAGTACGCCAAATGGTACATAGGATAGAGTATTCATGGAAGATATGAAGAAAAGAAATATAAAAAAATTTGAAAAAAAAGCATCAATAAATAACATTCACGGGCTTCATATGTACCAGTCGACCGGGTATTTCAACTTCTCGTTGGTCCCCCTCAAGTCCTCTTCCGATAAACCTATGGAAGAGCCGAAACTCTCGAATCTCTTCATGTACAATCTCTTCCTTTCTTGGGCCATGTTCACCATTTTGTCCCAGTACTTGGAATGGTCGTATTCAAAGTTGACTTGGCCACCAAAGTCGCCATCTAATTGTGTCACGGGAACGTAATCAGGAAACGGCTGGTCAAACACCAACTTCTCGCGGGTGAGCGGATCAATGAACGGGTGGATGATCTTCAAGAACGTCCATGCAAGCAAAGGAATGTTGGTCAAAAGCGCCTTACCCAACCTTTCAGGGTAATGCGTCTGCAAGATGTTCAACACTTGTCTACCGATGTTAACTGGAGGAATCTTATTGCTGACGGTACCTGCGGGAGAGGCCTTGAAGTCGATCAAAAGAGCCAAGGAATCTTGACCAGAAGGCATGAAATCAATGACTCTTTCAAGCATGTACACCATGTGCTGGACCTGCCGTTGACTGGTCTTGGTGTTCTGGCGGCCGGGCTTCAAGTAGAGACAAGGCCGTGCCTCGTTGTCGAAACCTAGGATGACTTCTTTGCCGGTTTCGTTTTCTGGCGAAACCACCGACTCAGTGAGCTCGTTTTGGGTGTCGGGGGTCTTGGAAAGACCAAACTCGCGTCTCCATGCCAAAGTGGCCTCGATTCTTTTCTTTGCAGCCTCGGAGTCCCATTTAGATGCCCGCAAGTACCGCAATATACATTCCTTAGAGAGCCAGGCTTTTTCGTCAGCGGTGAGGGGAGAAAACAGCGAGTCGGGTCCTTTTTTGAAGGCTTCTTCGGTGGGGGCAATCTTCAAGTCCGCGGAAACAAGGTGAGTGTACACAATCCCGTACTTCTTCTTTTCTTCCAAAGATAATTCGGCCTTTGGGGGGATTTTGCACTCGGCACTAGGCTTCTCAAATGGTGTATATGTGACGTCATCGTTGACCTTGACCGAGGACTCAGGCTTATCTTTTTTAAAGAACATTGCAGTGAGGACGTTAGAATTTGGCGAGTAGGTGAATAAATGTCGTGAAACACCGCTGGATTGGAAGGGATTGCTTGGGTTTGTGGCGATGGCACAAGATCTTTAATTTTCCACTATTTCTAACTGCCACAGCAAAGTTAGTTGACCGGGGTGATTCAAGGGTCCGTTATGAGAATGATTTGTTTATTCAAGTATGAACAAACCAGGCTTTGAAGGAAAATCTCAAACACAACCAGGAAAAGACTAGCCACAAAAGTCCGTTTTGAATCTAGCAATATAAAGCTGGATGAAAGACGGGGTCCGGCATCTATAACGTTAAGAAGGCTTTTGGGGCCGCACCTGCGGAAAAATGACAATTTCGGCCCTGCCGGCCCGGAACTCGTGCGAGTTGCCGGAACCGTGGGGTGACGGGGATTTTTTTCAGATTGCCGATACATAATGGGAGGACTATAAAAAGCGAAAAAAAAGAGCAAATCATGGATAAAAAAAGGCATTTTGTCACAGTAACCATGTTTATATGAAAGCTACGAATCTTCGAAAACTACCGGTGCCATTGAAAAACAATACGGGAAAAATTCCATGGTTGTTCATTCGATGCTGCCAGCTCAACTTGAAACAGCAACGACTGTTTCCGGCTTCGGCCTGAGTGGCTCGGCCGCAGTAACATGTCGCGACGGAATCTTTGCGAGGTTGCGATTTCCCGATCTATTGCTTGGCAGAGAACAGAAGAAAAAAGCCTTTAAAATTCGAAGGCAAATAAAAAGAGAAAAGGACCGGCAAATTTAAGCAAATTGGTTTTTATCGAAGAAGGCAAAAAGAAGAAATTGACTCCGATACGGGGAGTTGAACCCCGGTCTCGACGGTGAGAGCGTCGTGTGCTAGCCGTTACACCATATCGGAAATTGATGAGTTTGATACCTGTGTGAGAGTATGGTCTTGTTTAGGAAATGAACATGTTCGGGTTATATGCAGGCAATAACTTAGTATTTTCGTATTTTTTGTATTTTAGTTACTTTAAAAAGAAAATTATACCGACCCAATATCTGAATTAGTCTATATATATGGAGATCCCAGTGCGATATCAGAAAAGTTTGTGTTTCAAGAAGTACATTGCAATGAGGGTTACTTTTCTTCGAATGAGGGACATCGCGTGTGTTGCTTCTCAGCATGTCTATGAGGCTTCATCGGAGAATGATTTTTCTTTAACAGATGAGGAAGAAAAACAATCGTTTCTTTAAAAAAGTTCACTTCTTTGAGTAAGAGGAAGCAAGCAGCACTTTCGCCCGTGATGCCTCAGCATTTTTGGACTTATGTCCGGAGGCTCGGGGCAAGCACTGTTGGGAGAAGTTTTGGAAAGCTCTTCATAAATTTGAATGGAAAAAGCACAAGGATCTTGAAGGTCTTCACCATTTTAATTTTGGATCGCACGTTCCAATGCATGATACTCGTCGACCACTACCTGGGTTTCAGTGTCATCTTTGTTTGCAAGAGGTTAATCTGCAACATATTCAAAGTCATATTTATAATGACTGTGGCTGCACGAAGTTCTGGTGGCATCACTTAAACATCGAAGACCCGATGTCGTTAAATTCAATGTTGGCATTTGGTTTCGAACGATTTTGGGAGAGTCTCAGAACAGCCCATTTCTTTAAATAGAAGCCGAGAATGGTTAGGGTGTTTTGGGATGATGTTACTGTTTTTTTCAGGAATTTGAACCCCGTTGTTCTAGGTGAGCCTGGGTGGATTATGGCGGGGTCGTTGAAGTCCCCGTTAGCTGGTAATATTAATGGTATATTACAAGGAACAAGATTCACATGCTCTAATATCACTCTAATCTCCAAAAGCCTGCTTCTATCTCTCTTGAGAAACTTCAAATAAGATATTCAGTATGGGTTCTCTCGTCCTGATTAAACCACAAGTATACATTCTACAGTCACCCATACTTAGTAGAGTACACCATAGTACATTACCAATAAGGAAGCCATGCTGACAACAAAACAAGTGGAATTTCCCGAGAGACTTCATCAAATCTTTTGCTTTTTTCAGCAAGTGGATCCCGTCAGTGTCCTTTTTTGAAGATTGCGATTTTCTATATTCCTCATTCCATTGCCTAGAAATGTTTATCACTAGACAATTTAAGCACTTAGAGTCGTAGGGGTTTTCATGGATATAGCACCTTCCCACTCGGAAATATCAGGAATTTAGCCTTTCTCATCATCACAATTCCATGTAAACATGATATACCGAAAGTTCCGTGGGGTCTTTTTCGCTTTTTCTCACCTTTGAAATCCTTTCTCTTTTTATTCTGGCTATATCTCTATGATCCAGAAGTTCTAACGCGTGCTTGAACAGCACAGTAGTCACTGTCCACCTGGATGTCTGTTCCCGTGGTGAAAGAAGCCAAGTCACTTGCCAAGTACAAGTAAGCACCAACCAATTCCTCGGGCTGGGCCTCTCTGGCCAATGGAGTCAAGCTCCACCACTGAGCACGCTGCTCGGTAGACACAAATTCCGTCAATTCAGTGTCTGTGTATCCGGAAGAAACGGTGTTGACACGGACAATGATGCTTTACACAACCTTAATTGGTATGTCCACACTGTCCGCCGGGTTTATTGTTCCAGAGGCCGAGAGGCCAATGGAGACAATGTTCTTCAACCTCTTATGCATAGGCAAATGAAGAAGATGCTGGAAAAACCAGCTAGAGTAAGGAGGAAGGTATATGACTAGGGAGAGCCGGATAACTTCATTATTCCGTACTCTATCAAGATGTGTTTTCAGGTTTTTCTCTATGTTTGTATAGTTTTTGTGTCGTTTTTATAGCGGCGTCCTGTAATACAATTGATTCTTCTTTATTATTTTGGAAGAATCACCAATTAATATCCACCGGATCTGAAATCATGATATAGTTACAGATTTTTTATTTAGCCTCGGTTTTTTTTGTTTGGGAAGTACCTGTCGTTTTTCTAGATGAGTTGTTTTCAAAAATACGTTAGCGGAATCTCTTTTTGTATATACCAATCCAAATATCCTGAACTTTATCTCTAATAAAGCTCAGGCACGAAACTGGCTCTGATTTTCCCATAATTTACCCCACAAAACCATATGAGAAACTGGACCAATCTTACTCAAGGGCGATTTAGGCAGTCACTTCATTCAAATTTCTTATACTAGGTTGTTGTTTTAGTATATAAGACTGATGCGATGTTATGATATAAAAGGGTTTCTCTATTTAGCTAGTAAAGAACCACGAAATGGGGCAAACTTATGCGTTTAGTGGTGGGAGAAGTCCCGTTCGGGAATATCTTTAGCTTTCAATCCCCCTATGTAGAAATTTCGCCAGTTTTTCTGTTTTAATAATAGTTTGGATACCTCTCGGTATTCTTTCAAGCTTACCTTTCAAAATACATGAACACAGAGACCGGGTTCTGGCCCCAATTGATGTTATGATTAAACATCATTACATGTCATTTTACTTGGTGGTTACAGAATTACGAACTTACAGGGCCACAACTAAGGGGCTTTCAAAACCACAGTTGTGGCTTGAAGTAAAATAAAAACAAAAGCTAAAAAAAGATTTTGTAATAAAGTACATAACTCAAACCATCAAACTGTGGATTCTCACACCTATTTTGACTAATACCAGAAGGTGTGGCACTTTTTCGCTGCACTCCAAATCAGTAGAGAGCAAACTCGCCTTTTACGGACCACGTACGCATTCCGTACCGCGCATGCCAGCGATTTGCGTAAGCGGCGAGGGGTTATGCGTACGCGTACGATTATTCACTATTCATAAGAAAGGTGATAAAATCTTGAATCGCTCGAAGCCATAGCCACAAAAAGGGGATGTGTTTGTTTGCAAAAAGTGATTGGTAAATAGTTACTCGCTAAAAAATTGATTTGAAGAAGTTTCACCGACTTCGTCGTCGTCTTCGACGTAATCAAGTATGAGCAAATTCGCTGTTTCCGAATTTTCATTTTGTTGGCTTAGGTGCGTTGATTTTATAGAAGTTGTGGACACTTTCGTAATGATCGACCAAAGTTGTCCAATTCACTGGCCAAGACTGCAAAAAATTTGCCTCCATTTGTCATCCATTTCTGGTAAGAACGTCCAATCCAACGCGTCGAACAACATAAGGTGATATGCGGTACGCCTTAGAGGCAATTCCCAATCAACGAGAAGGTCACTGGGCATTGTTAGCACAGGTTTCTTTTGTTGATTGAATGATAAGTCTCGCTCACGATTAAATTAAGCGCTATATGCCGAAATCGAGTTTTTTATTAATCTGAACTCGGAAGGTTTTCAGGTAGAGTACATGACGGTAAGATGTAGCGTACGCCGTAATTACGCAAAGCTGTACGCCTTCGAGCGAACGCGCATTTTGCTCTCTACTGCTCTAAATCCCCATTACTAAATCTGACAAATCACTTCGCTGCGCGGAATAAGGTTTCCGGAACTTGGAGGTTAAGCCGCAAACTGCGGCGCTTGCTGCATAATCCACAATTTCTCATCTTAGTAAGAGCCCATTGTGCAGGCCGGAACAATTTGTAAGCCCACAACATATATAATCCGGGGTTGCTTCTGGTAAATATTACTTTTTTTTTATCATCATTCACAGTTGTTTATTCAGTTTAACTCAATCAAACAAACAAAAAATTCCTCAACACCGAACCTAAAGAGCCCAAAAACAAACAAACAAAATGTCCAAGCCTACCGTTGCAGTTTTCGGCCTTAACGGCAATTTGGGTGCTTCCACCCTTGCAGCCTTCGAGAGCTCCACCTTTAGTGACAAGTTCCAGCTCCCAATCTTGGCTGTGACCAGAGATGCGTCCAACAAAACTTCGTCTGACGTGGTGAAGTATGTGCAGGGAGACATCCAAAACGGACAAGATGCTTTGATCAAGGAATTGGCCAATGTTGATGTGGCCATTTCGTTGCTTGGAGCCACTCCAGATGTCCTTGGAAACATCGAAGGCGTGTTGAAAGGAATCAAGCCCAAGGTTTACATTCCTTCCCAGTTTGGAATTGATATTCCTGCGGGTAGCAAGATTCTCCCGGGCCTTCTTGGGTTCAAGACCACCCATTCTGAAAACGTCCGTGCTCTTGGCATCAAGGTGGTTGATATTTCTACATCCCTTTTTGCCGGCGGTATCTGGTTACACCAAGTGGTGGGCCATGTTGGTATTGACACCGAGTCCAAGTCTGTGACTTACCTTGGATCTCCAGATGCCAAGTTTTCCTTCACTACCATTGATGATATTGGAAAGGTTGTTGTATCGGTGGCCTCGAAAGCTTTTGCTGCCCCTGTGGATTTCCCCGATACTTTGAGAGTTCAATCGGGTGTTTTGACTCCTGAGGAGGTTGTTAAGGCTTATGAAAAGGAAAACAATACTAAACTTGAGGTTAAAGAGACTGTTCCTAAGGAGAAAGTGCTTGAGGAATCCCAAGCCATTTGGGCCAAAGGCTTTGATGGAAGTAAGTTCCTCTACTACTTGAACGTGCTTATTTCGCAAGGTCCAGGTGTTTTATTTGTGGAGAACGACGACGAGCTTGTCAACCCTAATGAGTCCTTGTGGAAATGGGGTAAGTACTAAAGAGTGTGATGTTGTTTTTACAATGCCTTCTCTGTTGGTAAATTTTTAGATTAAACTCAATTGATTTGATGTTATTTGAACTGGTTCCATTCATGTAGTTCTGAGACTTTTTGGGTAAATTCTGAGATGTTCAAGTTAAGTTTATGTGGGTTGACAATGAAGTGTTTGATGTTTTTCGTTCTCGGTTGAATCTGCTTTTGACTTTGAAGGAGTATTTTCTTGTTTGGATTTCCTGAAGAATATTTACCTCATGCTTGGACGAGGACCCCTGGAAGCCCTAGTGAATCAATCTCCAACAGGTTGTTTGGAAAAAAAGGAATTGAAATCCCCATTATTAAACTAAAGAGAAAATAGATAATTAAGAAAATGCAAAACTCACAAACGTTCATATTAGAAAGCTCGTTGTACTACAATATCGTTATATCAAGGATGTAGATGTATCGTGTAGGGCATTTCACAAAACCTTCAATACTTCAGCCTTTACTTGAAAAAGAACAATTGAATCAAATATTTTGAAGTAGAAACTTGAAAGCCCAAAAACAAACCAAAACTAGTGTGTTCTCATACATTATGTGAGATTTATCAAAACTCGGTTTTCGACTTTTGCAGCCAAATTTGACAAGCACCACGCCACTGTAATGAACATTACTCGTGCTAGGAACCCCCATGGAACTATGTCTGTTTAATTATCTTGAGCTTTAATAAACACACACTTTTATTTATAAGGAAATTTTTATGGCTGCAAAATTAGTAGTTGCATATCTCTGCATATACTTTGTTTTGATCGGTGTCAGGTAAAGTATAAGCGAGTAGCTAAAACACGGCCGCACTGAAACAACCTCGTTTCCGGTAATCCGAATATATAAACCCCGGTATTTCCACATCTAGTGATGGAAAAACCTTCTTATTTTAACTAATTTTCTTACTTAATAAGTTTCACTCTTCAATCACTTTTCAATCAATCTTCAATCAATCGACAAAGGAACACCATCTTCAGACTCTCTTCTTACCTGTTTCTTTCGTCTTCTTCTTACAATTGCAGATTTATTCACTTATTTCTGACAATGGATATCTTGAATTATTATCCCAGGAAGATAGAGAGAAGTGACGAAGACCAAAATAAGAAAAGCTATGGTGCACTGTAATCTACAGTGAGAACGAATTATGTTGGATCTCCATATCATTTAGACTGATGGATATCTCTTTTGCTTCGGCGAAGAAGTCGTGTTAAGAGATGAAACTCCATTAAATGAATCTTTATGACGATTTCAATACTACCCTTGTTCAGCACTGAAGCTGATTTCTGGAAAAGATGTAGAGGGCCATGAATTTTGACATGAGCCCTTTCTATACTGAATGCTCAGGGTACTTTCTTGTCCTTCTCGACGTAGATACCTCCGACAAAAGGGTTGAACAAAAGATCGCCACGCAAATACCATGTGGCTTTGACAATCTCTTGAATCTCTTGAACAATGATAGAGCCAACCGATGCGCTGTAAGCTCGTTTTCCAAGGGCAAATTCATTGTAAGACTTGCCCACAACCACATTTACGAAAGGCTCTTTTTCATATAGGGCTGCTTGGCCTTCTACTAAGGTTGCGTAGAGCACCCAGCACACTTCTTGATTTTTAGCTGGTATTTTCGTTCACTTTTCGTCGTTTAAGTATATGCTTCACCAATAGAAAATGTATTTTCTGGTATAGTGACCTTGATCACTTTGTACACGTGTAGTAGATATTTCAAAGCTGCCATAAAAACTGCAGAGCTGTTCCTAGGAATTCATTTGGATATGCAAGAAATCTAAACTATCCAGATTGCTTCCCTCATCAAGGTTTAATTTTCAAAAGCTCTTTTGACCAGGAGTGGATACGTGCAATCAATGGTGTTCTGGAAGACACAACGTATCCTGAAGAACACTATAGAGAAAGCATGCACATGTTTACGCTAAGGGTTTTCTCGTTTCCTCTGCGCACCTATTGATTCTATTCAAAATTGAGTTTTTCTCCTTCTATGTTTCATCAACTTTCGCTCATTCCTCAAATCACTGGACCGCTGTTGCGGAGTATTCTCACGGTTTGTTGTTGCACTTCTTAACTTGGATTTGTTTCAATTTTTCTTTTTATTTGTCAACACAAACATGATGCAGATTGATTCCTGGGTAACTTAAACCGTCTATATTTGAATAGTGGGGCTGTCAATCAAAATCAGCGCTTAACACAAAGTCTTCCCTGCTAGCTAAATCGCCACGTTCTCCATAGATGGAAATTTCAGAAACAGAATCCCAAAAGCAGACTTTCGGAGATGTTCAGAAAGTAAAAAAAAAAAAGAAGGGTTAAGCCTCCAGATCACTAAATTAATGAAATCCAATCAAGCGCTACCAGCGGCTGAAGCAGTTATGGACAGTCGTTTTTTCCTTCCCAAAGATCCTCAGCTTGTGGCCGGATCAACCTTCCCAATTAGATAAATCTCGCTATCACACCTGGGGTGCAGGTTCCGTTTCGGAAATTCCGGTTGCGCCAGTCCCCGCGCATACTTCCTTATCGGGATATCGAATACGGTTCTTTATCTGGGTGGTCTACGCGGGGTGATCTAGTCTTCCTATATAACGCACGATTCCCTTGAGATCACCTGAAATTTTTATAATTGCACCCTATTTTCTTGGCTAGGAAAAAAAAAAAGACGCAAGAACAACCAAAAAATAGAAGATCCATCTGTCTGATCACTATTCTACCAATCGCTTCAAAGAATACCTTAACACGATGGTTTCCTACACCGACTTCTTGGTCACCGACCCACTTGATAACTATGAGGACTCTGCCAAGTTCAATTCTGAATACTTGCCAAAATTGGAGAAATACAGAAAGGATTTGGCCGATGGAATCTTGACCGAGTATTCCGTGGAGTTACCTGGGCCTATCCAGGACTTGACCGAAGGCCAATTCAATTCCGTGAAATACCTCAAAGAGAAGAATCTCTTAACTCCGGAGGAGCTTGATATCACCGACTCATCTGTTATCACCATCACTTCCAATGTTGCCAGCGGCAAATGGTCTTCGGTACAGGTATTTAAAGCTTTTGCTAAGAGAGGCACCATTGCTCATCAATTTACTAACTGTGCGTTGGATCTCTTCCCCGAAGAAGGCTTGCAACGCGCTCAGTATTTGGATGAATACTACAAAAAGAATGGCAAGACAATTGGCCCTTTGCACGGATTGCCCATTTCGCTTAAAGAACAGATGAATTACAAAGACAAAATCACTCACGGTGGTTACGTGTCGAAGATCAATAATATTCCAAAGAAACACTCCGTCACCACCCAGATCTTGGAGGACTTGGGTGCAGTGTTCTTTGTGAGAACAAACCAGCCCCAAACACTCATGCACTTGGACGGCAACAATAATTTTATTGGCCACTCGAAGTGTCCATACAACTTGGCGTTGACCTCGGGAGGCTCTTCATCAGGTGAGGGTGCCATTGTGGCTTTTGGTGGAACGCCTTTGGGTATTGGTTCCGACATTGGGGGTAGTATTCGAGGACCGGCTGCTTTTGGCGGGTGTGTGGGCTTGAGACCCACCACTAACCGATTCTCGAAAGCAGGAGGCATCTCTTCCGGGGCTGGCCAGGAGTCAGTGCCTGCTGTGGAAGGCCCAATGACGAGATCTGTTGACGATATTGATTTCCTCATGGACGTGTACATCAATAAAGGTAAGCCATGGATTGCGGATTGCACGACATTTCCATTGCCATGGAAAAAGGTGGAAAAGCCCAAGCCAGAGTCCTTGACCATCGCAATTATGTACGATGACGGAATTGTTAAGCCTACTCCACCAATTGCCAGAGCATTAAAGACCGTTGCCGACAAGTTAACCGCGGCCGGCGTCAAAGTAGTCACCTTTGAGCCCATAGAAACACAGTTGGCTCGTGACACAGTGTGCAAGATGTACTCGTGTGACGGTAACTACATGCAAAGGAAGTTGTTGGCGGATTCCGGTGAACCATTAACAAAGTTGACCAAGTGGGCATTGAATTACGGAGACGGAGCAAAAATGTATGATGTTGCTGAGAACAGGAAGCTCAACGTGATCCGAGACCAGTTGAAACAGCAGTATACAGACTACTTGAACGAGAACAACGTTGATTTCATCATCTCGCCAACCTACAGCAATGTGGCACCAAGGCCAGAGGAAATCTATAACTGGTCGTACACGTCATTGTTCAATCTCCTCGACTTGCCCACTTTGGTGGTTCAGACGGGCTTGTTCCAGGACCCAACCATTGATAAATGGGACGAGTCGCATGCTTTATACGAGTTCAGATCGGATTTGGAAAAGCTCGAGCTTGACAATTATCATCCCGACAAGTTTAAGGGTGCACCAATTGGCTTGCAAATCTCTGGCCGCCGTTACTTTGATGAGGATGTTGTTGCTGCAGGAAAGACCATTGTCGATATTTTGAAGGTAAACTTGTTCGACTTGTATAAGTAGAGAGTATAGCTAACGAATTTCACGATAGCATGAAAGGGTAGAGCTTTCTTTCAAGCTAGAACCAGAGATATAGACGGAGAAGAAGAATGTCTGATTGAATGAGTATCGTATGCAGACAATTGCCCGGGGACTTTTCATATGTATCCTGGCTGACATAATTGTAGAGCCGAAGGGTTGAAAAACAACAAAAGATTTACGCTCTGCTGGCACCATGACTGTCATAATATATTAAATATGAGCTTACCACTAGACCATACGCAAGCTGTATCTGACATATGACGTGTAGTTTTGAGTGCTTCAAAATTGAGAAGTATCATCCGTGAAAGCACATGTTAAGTCCGGGAGATATCCAGATTTAGCTAAACCACGTCCTAGAGCTTTTCTAAACAGTAAAATACTCTCTCATTAAAATTATTGGATTGGGTTCTCTGGAAGTAATAATGTCGTTAATGGCATTTAGTCTTAGATTTGGTGTTTCTCCCATTTCACTTTCCCAACGGAAATCCGTCGTTCCCTGCTTCGACTAATTTGTTGTCTGATGTTTTAAAGAGTTGCCATTATTAACATGTCAATCTACGAATAGCGGGTACACGAGTAATGTGCATACCATGACTCATGGTGTGAGCATTCTCTAATCTGCCGTGCCTGTACAAGAGCAATAGATAAGATTTGGGCAGCGGAATAAATAAAAGGTCCCATACGAAAAATACGAATAACAAAAACATATGTCCGAAATCATCATTGTTGGTGCCGGAATCATTGGCCTTTCTACGGCTTTGGCTATATGTGAAGAAGCCACTTCTTCATACAACATCACGCTTATCTCCGAACATAGCCCGGACTTAGGCCCATATCCACCAGCGTATACTTCGCCATGGGCAGGGGCCCATTTTCGGCCGTTTCCTTCAAAAGACCAGTTCGAGCTCAGAGACTACCCGCTTGCGCGGACCACGCTTGAAAAATTCAAGAAACTTGCAATCACTCATCCCGAATCGTCGATCGAGTTTGTCAAAGGTATCGAGTATTTTGAGGCCCCGGATGAAAAGTACCGTACTGTGGCTGAAGGCTGGAGAGAAGGCGTGGACAATTTCCGTGTGCTTGAGAAGAATGAGTTGCCTTCGGGGTGTGTTATGGGCGTGGAGTACGACACCTTCATAGTGAACGCTCCCTTCTACTTGCAATTTCTTTATCGCATGTTGAAGTTTAAATATGATGTGAGATTTGTCAATGCTAAGTTGAAAGCATTGAAGGAGGCAAGAACATACGCCAGTGGGAAAAATGGAAAAGTTATAATCATCAACTGCACTGGTCAGGGTCTCCAGTGGCATGGAGGTTACGACCCAGATAGCTTCTCGATTCGCGGTCAAACCCTTCTCATCAATGCCCCTAAGGACCCCAAGATTACGAAAGCAACAGTCACGCACCAGCTGAAAGATGGGCTCTGGACATTCTACATTCCACGGCCGTTGAATGGAGGAATCATCTTGGGTGGAACGAAACAGCCACACGATACTTTTGAGGGCGAGCGTACCGACGAAACTGAGATTTTGAAGAAGAATGGAGCACGACTTTTCCCACAATTGATGAAGACAAACCAAGCTGGCGAAAAGTACTTTGATGTTGTGCGCGTGAACGTGGGATTCCGTCCAGCAAGGAAGGGTGGAGTTAAGATCGCTAAGTCTTATATCGATGGCCATAGGGTGATTGATGGTTATGGTTGCGGAGGATCCGGATATGAATTTTCGTGGGGGATCGCTAGAAATATCGTGAACTTACTTGAAACTCCCACTGCTAGATTGTGAAAGACTGAGAAGGAGAGAAATTAAACAGTATTTCTGAGAGAAATCTTGCGAAAACCGACCAAAACCAGATTCTTAGGGTAGTATAGAGAAACAACCACCTTGAATTATATCAAACTCAAACCCTAGTCTAAATAAGAAAGTGATGGATGGGATAGAGGTTTCTAGAGGATCCTACTTACCCCAATATAGCGGAACGTTTTGGAAGTCCGTCAAGAGCTATGAATGGGTAAATTAATTGGTCTGGTGGTGGATTAGCTCTTGAGGCTGTTCATTTCTGTTATGTTTTCACAGAGTTTAGAGACTTTTTGGGCATGACTAGTATAGAATTGTTGAATGGGCGATACTCACTCTTTGTCGTGTATTCATGGGGTTTCTAATAAATGGTTCATAAAGTGGAATCTTACCGAATTAAGTTAAAAAGAAAGAAGGAGAAAAAGAGCAAGCTTCTTGACTAAAATTATCGAAACCTGCTGAAAAAACTCTGACTTGCTCTTTAGCCATTTGCCAATATTAAGTGTCAACTTCTCCGTAGAAAACATGTAAACGCCTACTTTTCTACCTATAATCTACGGTACTGGTGGGAAGCAATTTAAAAGGTTTGTTTTTCCGCACAGGCTGCCCTTTTCATACATATGATGCCTTACTAATGACTCTATTGATTGTCGATCGCGTCGGGGTGATGATTAAAGTTACTATAGCGGGGCAGCGCAGGGTTTAACCACACCAGATTATAATTGTGAAAACACCGTTATAGCCACCCACTAAATGAAACAAATTGAACCAAAAACACAAAGCACGCCAAAGTACTCCAAAGCACGCCAAAGCACTCCAAAACACGCCAAAGCATACCAAAACACACCAAAACACACCAAAACACACCAAAACACACCAAAACACACCAAAACACACCAAAACACGCCAAACAACCCCTCCTCAGGGCAACGTCACGTGACGCACCAACATACCGCTTATCTCGTATTGACTCCGTCATAGCTCCTGTATCAGCCCACGTTGGTGCAGCCGGGCTTATCGCACTGCGTCAAATCTTTTATTAATAACATCTCCAATTAATATCTACAACAACGCAGCAAAAGTTCACAAAATGAAACTTCATACACAAAAAAACCCCGTTTTTGTCTTTTCAAATATGAAAAATGTTAGAAAAATCCATACATCTGCTGGCCTGGCCTTAGGACTCGGCCATTTACTGGGAATTTCTCTGCCCTTGAGCCTGGTGCTTATGCTGGACAATTTTCCCACTGCTTGGATAAGAAATCATTTATTTCTCTTAGGGTATGAGAAAGTCCGGCTCTATGCATACCAGAAATTGTCACCACTAACAGTGCAGAACGGTGGGGGATTTATCAAGACTGTGGTGGCCGATTTGAGCCTGTTTGTGAAGAGAGAATGGGCCAGAGAGGGTGAGTTGTTCCAGCGAATCAGCAATAGTTTCCCCATTTTCGAGAAGGCCCAGATTCCACATCTGAAGCGCTTCTTCATGTCTCTTGGTGGAATGATGGTTGCGGGGAACGAAACAGACGTTCGGCTTTTGACTCATGACCTTTTGCACCTCTACATGAAAAATATAAAGGGTAGCATCTCGCTCCACACAAGCATCGGCCATAACGAACGCCGGGTGTTAAAGATTGCTTCCGATTATTACCGCTCGTGCAAAATTGACTATCGCCAGTTGTATGACCCCAAAGCAGGACCTCGTTCCATCCAGATTGGGAAACATTCCTTCTCTATCGACTTGCCTCCATTACCGCAAATTACTTCCAAGCAATTGCTTGCACGTGCTCTTCTCCATAAGGAATTGCATCCAGCATTAATACAACCGGGCCATGCCGTCCACGAAAAATTGACCCAGTCAAAAATCACCATCCAGTCATCCACTAGCAGAGTGATTCGCCACGATCTCCTGTTTTTAGACGGTCTTGGGGACTTACTCATTGCGTCTGAATCGTGCCTGTTTCTCTATAGCTTCAGATGGCTGCACCCATTTTCGAACGACCCATCTTTCGGGAAGAAGACATTTATGTTGCTCAGGAACATTCTCGGCACAAACACTTTGTTGCTGCGCCTTGCTAAATCCTACAATTTGCATCTTGCTTTGGACGACCCAAAGGTATCCTCCTTGCTCAGAAAGTCTTATATTCCGTATACATACTCTGCAATCAGAGGAGCAAGCCAAGGCCAAACAGCCTACGAAGAAGAATTTCTCGCAGATTACTTCGAGCAGTACGTGGGGGCTTTATTTCTCCATCTGCCTGAAGAGGCAAAACAGTGGTTAGCTACGTTGTTCGAACGGATTCTTCTTCTGATTTCCGACGTCTATCGCATTTCTCACAAGCGTAGGAACGTGTGTCAATTTGACTACCGTGCCTGGAGCGTGGATGTGATCGGCAGATCTCTTTGAGTGACGTGGTCAATTCTTTTTGTGGAGATTTATTGAAACCATTTATTTATCGAATATTTTCGTAGTTATACCATTTTGTTTGAAACCTTTGGTGATGATTCAAGAGTGAGCAAGGACAAACTTAGTTCTTTTTAACATCCTTCATGAGACTCAGAAAACCACCACCACTGCGTTTCTTCTTTGCCGCTTGAGGCTTTTTGAGGGTTTTCAAAGTCATAAACCCGCTTTGTTCGTCATCCGAAGAATCCGAAGAGTCCGAAGAGTCCGAAGAATCCGAAGAGTCTGATGAACTCGATGAATCAGAGCCCAGCCCGGACGAAGAGCTGCTATCCGAGTCAGAACTCGAAGCCACTTTTTTCGAAGCTGGAGGCTTGGTGGGTTGAGTATTACTTGCATTTTTCTTTTCTATCACCTCTGGAACACCTCTCAGGCTAAGATCCGCGAGACTTGCAAGCAGAGGCTTTTTAATCGGAGGATAAGCCTTCGCAGGTTTGCTGACAGAATTATTTGTTTTCACTTGCCCTGTGGTTGCTGGTCTAACAGACGAATTACCTGCCTGTTTTTTAACTTGTGCCGCTTGAGAACCTGCAACAGAAAGAGGTCTTCCGTTGATCGGTTTATTCTTTTTCAGCAATAAAAGACCAGTTGGCGCTTTGGGCGTTGATTTCACAGCACCCGAAGGGGTAGGTTTCTGGCTTTCGGACGAATCAACCGTCGGCTTGTCGGCAGATGAAGAATTGTCACTTGTAGATTTATGCTTATTCAGCAATAAATGACCAACTGAAACTTTGGGAGTTGCGTGAGTCGGCTTTTTGCTTTCAGCGGTTAGATCAATAGGCGCATCCGAGTCCAGTTCAGAGCTCGAGTCCGATATTGAATCGGAATCTGAGCTTGAATCCGAGGTACTCTCATCCAGAATTATCGAAGGCGCATTCTTGTTTTCTTTCGCAGGCTCTGGTTTCTTCACAGCTATTTCTTTCTTACCACCGCCAAGACTAGAGTTATTCTTTGAATTTTGTGAATCACCACCATTCACAATCTTAGCCTTTTCAGGAGTCTTAGTCTTTTCAGGAGTCTTAGTCTTTTCAGGAGTCTTAGCCTTTTCAGGAGCCTTAACCTTTTCAGGAGCCTTAGCCTTTTCAGGAGCCTTTTCCTCTTGAGGAGCCTTAGTCTTTTCAGGAGTCTTAGCCTTTTCAGGAGCCTTTTTCTCTTGAGGAGTGTTTCCATTTTGAGGAGCAACAGATTCTTTCGTTGGAGTTTTAGAAGATGGCGTTTGAGACTCAGGTCTCTTATCACGCACTTCTGGTGTCAAGGATGATGCTTTGTGATTTATATCTGAAATTGGTTGCTGAGTACTGGTAGTCACTTGCAGACTTTTAGCACCTGACATCAGTAGCGGTGACATACTGGGGAATGATTTCGACAAAGCTACTCTAGAGGGGCCTAGTGAGCTTTGGTTCTTAGTCACCTCAGGAGTAGCAGATTTGTAGTTTGGCACCAGGTTCGGATTTCCAGATGAATAATTTCGAGTATCCGTGGGATTATTTAATGAGACTGGCGTAGTGGCTTTTTGGATATTAGCTTTCATTGAAGGGGAAGACTTTGTCACATCCGCCTTCAATTTTTTCTGGGGATTCGCATCAGGCGTACTTGAGGCTCTTTTTGACAGACCCTGGTCAACATCTCTTTGGGAATTTCTGGAATTGTGTGGCCCAACCTTTGGGGCGCCTAGGGCCAGATTCTCTTCAATCATAGAGCTAATTGGAACGGAATTGGCCTTGACAGCACCATTAACACTATCAACAGCCCGAGGTACAACATCCTGTGCACCTCCACTGAATTGATTTGATATAGATTTGCCATCTTTATTTTGAGGAACGGCATTGTGCAAAATACCTTTTCCTTGATCAGTCTTTGCAGCAGCTAATTTTTCCTTACTTGCTTCAGATTGAGTTAAAGGCTCATGTCTCGATATAGCAAGATTTCTGACAGATGTGTTTTCTCCAGCACTTCCTGTAATTTTGGCAGACAGATCCTTTTTCAGGGAATCTTTACTCTTCGAAAGAGCCTTGGGTGTGGATGGTTCGCTCGAGGAAGAAATTTCATCCTGAGACTCATCAATTCTAAGCGTTGTTCGCTTTCGTCTAGATTGTACTTCCTCCGCCACCAGATCTTCACTTTCGGATTCTGAGGTTGAAGAGAGCAGGATAATTTCTGCCTTCTCCATCTGTCGTTTTACTCGTTTCCTGTAGGCTGGTCTTGAGTGGCCACGCTTGGACGCCCCAAAAGCACCATTTTTGCGGTTGGTCCTAATCACAGACGCGTCTGAATCGCCCAGTTCACTCAGGGACGACTCAAAAGAAGATTGCAGACTTGATTCATCGAGTGGATGGCTTTCATCAGTTTGACTAGGTTGATGAACGTTTTCATGACCATTCTTAGTATTCGCAACTCCCAGCTCCACTTCATCCCCCTGACTAATTTCACCGTCCTCAACTACAAATGAATCATCAAAGGGATCGCTGTCGACAAACAATTGGTCTTCACTTCTTTGGGAACCAGTACTGTTGCTGTTATCAGTGGCATCGACTTCTTTTACGGCATTATGAGGGTGAACTTCAACATCCACGTCTTCTCCATCACTACCACTATCACTCTCACTCTCACTGCTCGATGAATCTTCCTCCAGTTGAGCTTGTTGTCCATTAGCTTTGACGGCTTGCACTTCGACCCTATCATCATGATCATTCTTACCTGCAGCAGCACCATGATTTTGATCGACCGTAGTAGTTTGAGTTGCCTTGGTTCCTGCAGTAGGTTGAGTTTTAGGTTGAGAATTTTTAGGTTGCTCAACATTTGGGGAATCAAAATAACTATCTTCAAGCTTTACTGGTTTGGCAAGACGCTCAGCAATCCTTTTGTCAAGCTTACTGTCTAGTTTCGTCAACTTGATATTGTCCGATGAAAGTTTTGATTTGCTAGTGAAGTCGCAGAATGGTTCCGGTAATTCTTTACATTTGGCGTCCTCTTCACTTTCCCTTGATTCCCGATTTGCGCGTTCGATTTCAGCATCGAGATCACGTACCGGACCAGAGCCTCTTGTCTGGCGAGAGCGAGTGGATCGTTCAACAGCAGTGGCGGCGCTAGCTTTAGCAGCCCTTTGCCTTCTAGTGAGTTCCTCGCCCATAAGTATATTTGCTTTCGCTTGCTCATCATCATTTGAAGGATCATGTGGTTCCTCAATTGAGAGCTCTTTCCTTAATTTTGTTGGTATATCCAAGCCATTCCTAAATGAGAAAATTCCCAACATATCCTTCTTGGACACAATAGGACCTGTAATATTCGATGGTTTAGAGTTAGCATTGGATCTGTTAGTGGTCGGAAGGGTTGAAGAGTTTCCAGGTAGTTTCTGGATTGTAGTTGTGCCATTGGGACGTGGTGGTTCTGATGAAGAGCCAGGACCTTTTGTGAACACTTGTGTTTCTGAGATAGCGGGCGTGGAAGAAGAGGTTTGTGTTTGAGGCGAAGCAAGTCCCAGTGGTTTCGAGGGTTGATTTGAGTTGCTTGCAGGGACATCTGGCCTGCCTTGCGAAGCCATGTTCACGGAAGATGCATTTGCGGAACCGCCAGAATGTGGCTCCGAGCCACGATCTTTGTTAACCTGCTTATAACTCAGCGGGGGTTCAGAAGATGGAACCTTTTTGTTGGCTACAGCTTCTGTCACCGGAATGCTCGCGTTAGCACTATCAGGCACTGGGGCGGCCTCTGGGAGCAGGGACTTTTCAGCAGGCTTTGTTTGAGGCACCGCCGAAGAGGCACGAGCAATACGTTCTGAGTATGACAGCTGTCTGCGAGGCTTAGAAACCACTTGCTGTAATGTTGGGAGCCGCTGCTCTTTCAGTTTTGACTGTTGCGGTGTCAGCGTGTCAAATGAGGCAGATTCTGGAGGTGTTGGCTTAGAAGGGGTGACGCGTGGGTTATTCCCTGGAGGCGGAAGGCTTACTGCAGTAGAAGACAATCCTGGGTTTGAGGAAGTAGCCAGTTTTGAAGACGAGACCGGGGGTGAAGCGGGACGTGGGACAACAGACGGCAGAACACGTGCCTGTTGTATGGTTTCGGGCTCCACGGAAACCACAGCATCTGAAGCATCGGAATCTGAAATGACGGTGACATCTGCATCGGGATTTGAATTAGTATTGAGCTCGGGGTTTGCATTAGTATTTGCCTCAGGAGGAGCATTAGAATTGACCCCGGCACTGCTGCCAGCACTTGAGACTGGAATAACTTCAACGTCGTTATCCTTGTCGTTATTGTTATCGTTATCTTCATTGATGTTGTTATCAATTTCGACTTCACTAGCATTCGAGCTTGAACTACTTTGCACAGCTGACGTATTCGGCTTGTACGGCCTTACTACCTGAGAGAACGTGCCATGTACCGTGGAATCGACGTCGGAATCATCGTTATCGCTGAAAACAATTTTTGCCGGAGGTTGTTTAAGCATACCTGAGGTGATTCTAATACCCTTTTTGGCCGACTGCGGCGAAGACCGCTTATGCGGGATAAGTTTGGCCGGTTCCTCCACGGCTGTGGGGGGAGGCGGTAAGTGAACAGGAGAAGATACCACTGACGGTTCACGAGGTTCACGAGATTCATGCAGTTTTGTGGTTGCAGGCATAATTGAGGCAACTGTATTATTGGCAGTGGATATGCGAGAAGAATCAGGGTACTGGCGCATCGACCAGAATGACCGAGGCCGTTTGTAAAACCGGCTGTCGTTGGTGTCATCTTCCAACAGCTGAGCACGTTTGACCAGGGCCGACGAGACGTCCAAAATGTTCGAAGTGAGAATCCCCGAGGCGTCTCGCAGAATGTCAGGAAAGCTGTTATTCACTACCACGCGAAGCACATCTTCGGAATTGAACACATCTCCTGCCGTCAAGTCCGGGTCTAATATACACAAATTCCTATCTTGAATATCGAGCACCTCAAGAGTTTCCGCATGGGGATATAGCTTGTAGTACCGGGCCAAAAGTTCATCACACACTTTAATGAGCGTTGACTCCGATTCGGTGGGATGAAGAATTCGAAGCATGGCCAGACTTGCCGACACATCGTTGGCACGAGCCAAAGGAACGAGCCACACCTGAAGCTTCAATTTCATTTGGAAGATTTTTTGTTTGTTTGTTTGTTTGTTTGTGCTTGCGCTTGTGTGCCGTTTGTCAGTTGAGTATTTGTGGGATTATCAGATTTCGCTGGCTGTTTTTATTGGAACTCGCGATGGTAGAAGCTGCGGCGTGGATAACACATCCGTACACCTGCCTCTTAATATTCTTTAGTCTTATAATGGTGAGCTTTTTTTGATTTTTTCGATTTTTTCGCCGTTTTTGTAATTTCTTCATTGCATTGACATCATGGAGATTCTTTATAGGGAAATTCTGTGCAAAGGGATACTTTTATTTGGTGATTCTCCTTGTTCCGTTCTCAATGGACGGGCCTCAAAAAAACATGGGTGGTTCTCGGATCGAGGTCAGTGCGGCTGCAGGAGGAGCTTGGGTGGAAGTGAATTCTCGCAGGACCTCGAACATTCAAGCCAACATTATTTCATTTTCAGTAAATAAATATAGGAAAGATTTGGTAATGGTGTTTTTATTTCGTATTCTTGAAAACAAAAAAAAAACCTTTGATGAATATTTCTTCAAAATTGACCTTTTCCTGGTGAAGTATGTTCAGTAAACCAAGACCACGATTATGGGTGAGATTCCTGGCAACGACCTCAGTTGCATGTTGAGCCCAGTTTCGTTTCGAATTAATGATGTTTGTTTGTTCAGTAAAGCGCCAAATTATTGATTTCTTAGAACCGGATTTCCTCAAAAGCGCACTATTTTACTGTACGTGTCTTTGGTGATGGTGGAGGTTCAACAACGACCATTTGTTGTAGTATCTGAGTACTCCAATGAGGGCCCTAGCAGCCATATTATTGAGAGTATGTCTTTTGATGCCAGGTACAAATAATCCACAATCCTCCTTCAATCTCTTGCTCAACCATAAAACTGTGCAAAGACACCTCCAATACTAAAGTTATTGAAAGTTCTTTCTTTGAGGGAAAATTGAACATTATCGTGACACAGTCAGACTTAGGACACACATAGGAGGTTAAAGCCATCGTTTGACTGTTTTCACAGCCTACATCAGTGACTGTTCAAATTGATCTCAAATGAGTTTGGATTCGAAAACACACAAAGGTGGTTCAACCAAAAGTTTATATAGTTGGAAAGACAGCTGTTGGATCAACATCCAGAAATCACGAAGGGAAAATAAAAGTGTACTAGAAACTTTTATCCGAGGTTCCTCTATTGTCACTCTATTGGGAAGGAATAGGTATATGGCTCGTCAGGTTTTCCGTAATGATTTCTTATCCTCGTGAGATTCACATCTCATAAGCTAAGCTCTCATTCACGAAGTGAAAGTAGTGAAGTGAGCTGAGTAGATTCCTTGAAATTGCACGTGCTGTCGAAATGGAAAGTGAAAAAAGCTGTATGTTTCTGTATCATCACACATCAAGGTTAAGGGTTGGTGTTGCACTGAACAAGGAATTATAGTGCACAATGCTCAACTCTTTCTCATAAGAAAGGCCCCTTTTCATGTAAAATGCATACGTTGCACTTTCATTATTTTTTAGCCAATGAGTGGACATGGATTTAGTCACGAGGCGATATGTTTGACTCAACTTCATGACGTAAGGAACGATTTTTGTTCCAGACTTCAGAGTGCACCGCCGTAGAATACCATGCTGAACCTAAGTCCGAGTCATTTCAAAGTAAGTTATGATTGTCATCAGGTCTTAGTGCACACGCATAATATGGAGCTCGTCACAACAATCTTCAGAATACAATCCCCTCATACTACCCAAGGTTGTGCTTGAAATATGGATCGTCAAACAATTCGCGTTTATCAGTGTCAGAGTCATCATTCTGAAGGGACCCTCTGGAACCAGCTCCGAAAGAAGCATCTAATCCCAGATGACCCATATCGCCCACATAAGAATACCCCTGAGGTAGACGTTGGCCCCGCCACGCAACTATTTCACCATCCATCGTGCCGCAGAAGTAGGTGGCCGAATACGGGCCCGCATAAACAATCGATGCCGTCCGGGCAGAGCTCTTTGATCCGCTTCGTTGGAGCCGCAGTACAAGTTTTCCATCGACCGCACGGAACACCAACACGTCGCCGTTATCGGAAGCGAAGAAAAGATGTTGAACTTCTGTTTCGTTCTTTGGGCTCAACACAAGCGGAAGCGTTTGGAGGTACTTGTTGCGGGTCAACGGGCCAAAGTTCACGAGACGGTTGAGAGGTGGCGCGTGAGTGGCACTCATGTCCCACACCCGGATCTTATCGTCGTTACCTGCCGTGTAGAGTACGTGCCCGAGTTCGTCCCACACCAACGCGTTTACAGGACCCAGATGGGCCTTCACCGACGCCGATCCCAAGTTTAGCGCGTCTATAGAGGCACTACGAATGTTTGTTTTGGCCATATCAAGCCTTGCCACACAGCTTCTGCTCATACGAATGTCCCAGATCTTGGCCTCCCCATCATGGCCACCAGATGCTAGTAGGGCGGCGTTCTGCGGGTGCCAACACACCGCAAGGGTCTTTCCCCGATGGCCCGAGAGCGTATGTGCACTAGAAGCGGACCGGAGATCCAAGAGCCGAATTGCCGGCTGGTCACTAGCAACAGCAATCAACGCCTGTGACGAAAACGTATTGGATTGATGCGCTGACACATCAATGGCATAAACACGACTGGCCAAGTCGAACGTATGAGCGATCTCCACGGCGTTTGTGTCCCAAACTTTGACGGTATGATCGAAAGACGCAGAGAGAAACATCCCGGTGTCTCGCGGCCACCACTTAACCACAGAAACCCCGTATTCATGGGCAGAACGCCGGGGGACCGACACTAGAGGCCGGAGACGGCGGTTGTGTGTATCGCTATTGGAGTTACCTAGTATTTCTGGGGTTTTAGTATCCTTTACCAGGCCCACTACGTCATAATTGTCATCAGAATTGTCATCAGACTCATCATCCACCTCGTTTTGGGTCATTCTGGCTCGGTGGGCATGCAAATCCCAGAGTTTGATACTGGAGTCCGCACACCCACTGAGCATATACCTATAATCCAAACTTTCCACAGCGAGTGAATTGACTGCGGCGTTATGGTGGCAGTTTTCCGGAAATATGTTGGGGTTCACTGGCCTAAGCGTGCTATATAGAGACTCGGTGACGGTGACGGCAAAGTCTCTGGGTCGAAGTCGGCCCGTCGATCGCTCGAGAAGAAGCGACTGCATGTTTATTATAGGAGAAACCTTTTTCAAAAAAAGAGAGATAACAGAATGATACAAATGAGAACGTCTGGCAATTTCCACGCCTGGGTTGTAGTTTTTGTAGGATTAGATGCTCTGCGAAGATCACGGCCGTATGTTGCTGCCCTAGTGCGTGCGCTAGTGCGAGAGGCTGCGGGGCCGCGCCGGGGCCGCGAGGCCCTGGACTGGTTATTATGGTATTTTTTTCTTTATTAATGTGCTTTATAAGAAAATTTTGGATTTTTTGGTATCATTTGATTTAAGGTTTCTATAGCATCTTTCAAAGAATGAAAGCCCCATCCAGGGTGGTGATCTATGTAAATTTGTTGCACTGCAATCAGGTTGCAGCTATAACCTAAGGGAATATATTCTCACCATCATTGTACGAGACTGAAAGAGCAGTGTCATATTCTGGAAATTGGATGTGATATACGTGTAGCTCAAAACCAAAACAGATCAAGAAATAACCTATGTGATAGAAGTTTTTTAAACCAACTAGGTGAACATAATTTCACGATACCAACTCGGTTAGAACTACCTTGTAAATTATTCTGCTGTGAGTTACTTCTTATATCGCGTGAGCCCATTGATTGCTCTTACTGGCATATGTGTAAAGTCTATGAAACTACCAAGGAAATCCCAGATAGGAATGAAGCCTATAAGGGAAAAACGCCAACAATTCAGCACTTGATGATCACACCATATCACGAAATTATTCAACATTACCTGTTTCTGATTCTTTTTAAATTGCATACAAGCCAAGTGAATACTCTAGCTGCACTTCGTTGAACATTTCGCCATGTGCACATGAACAACCACATCTGTATGTAAAGTCGAATCAGAAGGCTCCGAAAAAGCTTTTTTGTAGGAAGAGAATAATCTTTTTCATTCTTGAAATTAGAGCCATGCAATTAGGACTTTCTGAAGTAAAGAAGTATAAACACTGTAGTCTTGACTTCACGAGTGAGCCCTTTCAGCAATAAATGGGTGTCATTGTACCAAGATGAGTTTTTCTTAATTTTATTTAACTAAAACTCTCAAAAATCACATACTAGGAAATTTGTCTTACGTCTAGCTCGAAGCTTGACCGAGTCAACTGGGCTTTCATGGTGTGTGTGAGAAGATGAAGGAATTTTGCACCCAGTCTTAAGATGCCATTAAACGTCCTAATAATACACTCATTTCATTTATTTCAAATACTAATATTAGCAAAAACTTTCCAATGTATATACCACCGGTGTGTCGGGTAAAGCATAAGCGATTAGCTAAAACACTCTCGCTCAAACACCACGTTGCACCGATTCCGCCGTTTCCGGAACTCGGAATATATAGCCCCCCGGTATTTCCACATCTAATGCTGGAAACCCCATTTTTATTTTAACTGCTTTTCTTACATAATAAGTTTCAATCTTCAATCGTCAAACAATCAATCGACAAAAAACTTTCTTTAATCTCTCTTATTACCTGTTTCTTTCGCCTTCTTCTTACAATCTGCAGATATATTTACCTATTTCTGACACTGTGGTGTTATTTACGTCAAAATATAGACCTAGTATCTTCCATGCTCAGCCTGTTGCGGTTTCTATGCGCTCCTTTAGTAAAGAAGAAAAGTTTAGTGAAGAAGAAAATTTGGCACAAGTTCCAAAAACATAACTGAGAAGCAGCAATGACGCTAATCGGACGGTTTCTTCCCGGAAAGAAGTTGGAAAAGAAAAAGTGATTAAACTGGTATTGTGTAAGGACTTGAATACTTACTCCTTTTGATCATCTCCGCAGATAACAAATATAGGTAGCATCTCTTTACATTATCATGTTTTTATGTTCTTGAAATTATCATGTATTTATGTTCTTGGTATTACCATATGTTTTTGTTAGCATTTAATAAACCAACGAAGTTTCAAGTATTTGATGAGTTTCGAAAGCTAAGTATTTAATAAACTTGGTTATGAATGCTCAATCAAAAATGTCAGCATCATATTGGACTTGTCGTTTTCAAAGTGAGATTATTTTGCAAACCATGCGAGATTATATAGTTTAACTGCCAAATTTTAATTCCTATTAT
>JAJMAK010000074.1:0-53887 GCA_030572615.1 Metschnikowia lachancei
GAAGAATACAACCTGGAACGTCCCGTACATAATACCAACAAAGTCAAAACTCGCCAGGATAACATGGTGTTGACTTTTGGAGGAATAGATTAATCTTGATGGTCGACCGTCTTTCGACCGTCTTTTTCGTGGAGGAGCTCATAATTTCACCACACTATTTCACAGGAAACATCGTGGTTTATTAGTAGAGAAGTTTTCGAATAAACAAGAATTTCAAACAACATTGTCATTTTTTCGACTCCAATATCCGCCAACGAGACAGTCCCCTTATTGAATAATCTAATTATTCTCCTCGTAGCGACTTTTTTTTTCCACAAATGGGATGATTAAGTATATTTTCAAGCATACTTTTTGTCTTGTCAGGGAATCGAAATGAACCATGATTTTCCAAAACCATATATGGATACAGAGCCGGACACGCCTTTTATAAATATTCAGGCCGTATCTACTATGAAAGAAGGAAACGGCCCTTATAATGTAATTATGACTATGAATCAATGTGATTGATCTTTTGCGAGACTCTGCTAACACTTGAACAGTGCTACACCCACAAGTGTCACACATATGGAGTTTATTTCTGGGACTTTAGAGAACCTTAGTGAGCTCGTGAAGCTCCTCGCCTGAGAGGACCTGAGATAATTGCCCATATGTTAAAGTTTTATATCATTTCAAACATTCACCGCAGAATACTTGAAAAGATATACTATGTCCCTTCTAAGTTTCTTGAATCTTGTGCGCACCTCTGTACTTAAAATGCAAATAGATATATTATGAAATACTTACCTTTTAGATGAAAACTTCCCAAGCAGTATCAGTTCATAAACACTGAACCTTTCCAATACAAGTCTCTTAATACTTACAGCAATCACTCTTATAAAGCACTGAATTTCCTGCGAAATGCCAAAAGAAGCACTTCAATAGCTATACTGAGTCTCAAATATCACCAAGACTATATTTCCAAAAAGATCTCTTTGTTCAAGTTTTTCCCCAATAAAAAGATAATAAAATTATCACATACCCTAAGTTTCTCAAACATCAAGTACTTTCAGGGGCCACTATGGTAACCCGGAGATCCTAATCCTCCTTCAATCTTGTGGACATACACTGTGGAAGAGCACTGTCACGGGACGGCTCGTTAAAATTACCAAGGTCATTAACGGCAACGCATATGAAGTCTCTCTCCCGCCAGCCCTTCGGAGTCCCAAACAAAGCCATCTGTTCAATGTCAATTCCCTAAAAGCGTACATTTCTCTTTCAGCTGATTTTGAGTCTTTGTAACCGTTGCTACTTTCAGGCATGATCGAACAATCATACAACCTTACTGATATTGCTGAGGTTTCTGACTCCACTCTCATGACGCAGTGGCTCAGCTCGGAATTGCCTGTTGTACTTTCAACACTGGATTATGAACATTTTCCTTTTGCACGACGCGTAGCCCTGGAAACTGAGTATAACAGTCGTGCTGCTACTACTGCTGCTTTTCATTCAAATCCGGGCACCTTTGTGGTCGTTCGCCGTCCTGCCTCGTCGCGTCACTCGACTTTACCGCGTACTGGCCGACTTCGAGGTCTTCAGGACCCGCCGCGTGTGCGAGGACGAGCACAACTCTAACGGGTAGGTAATATGGGGTAAAGGATCCGATCCAGCGCCCGCATGTAGGACTTGAGGGTGCCGAGGCGAATGGGCCACATATTTGGAAACTTATATAAGAAGCCCCTGGCTGCTCCAAGTAGTTTCAGAGGCTAATTCTTTTCAAGCTTTTAATACACCCAGATAGACGTACGTTGAGAATCTCACGATAATCAACCAAACTATCTTTGAACTCGTATTAGAATCTTCCTCAACACAGTCTTCCTTCTTAACTCCGAAGAGTTACATCTTAGTGCTGTTCTTGTAGTACATTGAGCTTTAGTATCGGACCCCGAAATATCCACCAACAGAAATCCTGAGTGGGCAGAGGCTCGATGAAAAGCTGACCAACACCATGGACATTTGAATATTTTCCTCTTTTGAACTTTCCCGGGCCGTTTTCCTAATACGTGAATACGGACAATTCGTGGAAAAAACATAATTACCATGTATTAAGAAGTTTGTTGGAACGCCTTTAATACCAGATATACAAACTAACAACGTTATAGACACCTTTGAATCACATTTGGTAAGTGGACATTCATTTCCATCCCCAAAAATCATATCAATATACTTCTGAGACACAGCCAACAAGTAAAACGGTCTCCAAGAAATGAATAATCCAAAAACCTTTTGCACAACACGTACCTGGATACCAATGTTTTGAGATACCATATTTTTCCCTAGCAAGATCGCCAAACTGGCAGTTATGTACATCACTGACCCTTCTCTGTATTTTCTGGGATCGTACTGAGTAACTTTTTGATGGTTTTTTTAGATAGCATGGTGTAGGATTCAAACATAAATTGGCTGAATGGAGACACTTCGGGCAAAATCTTCCATTGTTTCTCCCAAAAGTTTAATAATACCCCAAACCCATAAGCCTTACAAAAAAAGTCATGCACTTTTGGTTCAGGGTTTCCGTATGAATTTTTCAATGTGAAGAGACGGATGTTGAGTTCGGTCACACTGACAATCAAGTGTTTTTCCAGCTCCTTAAACGTATTGCAGAACTTTAAGCTTTCACATGCCTCCACCATGACCCGATACATGTTTTGAGCAAAAGAAAGCCTGGCTAGAAAGTCCTCAGAAAGACTGGCTCTTTTGGTAAAGCTATCCACATATGAAAGTTCCCGTTTTAGTCTTGGTACCTGTACGTCAAAGTCATCATGGTTAAAAGCTGACTCATTAACATACGAACGCAAATGTTGGGTGAATAGTTTTAGCAGAAGTTCTGCCTTCTCGGTCACACTAAGCCGAGCCTCGAATCCAACTCGGTGTGCTGGCGAGACTTGGGAGTCTTTATCGTGAATAAGGTCACTCACAATGATTTCTTTGGTGATCCTCCGAAACAGTTCGTTTTCAGAACACTCACACTTGAGTAAGCTGACTTGACCAGGGGAGCTTTCCACAGCCGAACAAGATAAGCCTATCACCCATATCGCCCATATCACCCATAGAGACTTCGCCTTGAAAATATGCATTTTTTCAAGAAATGTGTTTGAGACTTTCTGACCTGGTTGTTTCTAGAGTGAGTTACCTTTTAATTTTTTAAGTAACGGGATTGATTTCTTTGGGAGAGTTCCATCTTAAATACTTCACCGGGCTGTGTCTATATTCAAACTGTGACTGCGAAATATGGTCAGTTACATTGAATGGGGAGTGTGTCCATTGTATTAATATGTATTTTTAGCGAGGTCATATTCAGCCCTGGACTACTTTTTTTGGGTATCAAATATTCCTTGGCTGGATATAGGCTTCGCTAGCCATTTCACCTATACGCTTGTGCTGGGACCAATGTGAGCTGCAGAATAGACATGGTACTCGTCGAGATCCAATCAGGGAGTTCTGAAGTTTTCTTGCTGCTTTTTTCAGTGCTTAGCTCCATTATGAAGAACTTGAACTAGACTTTTGTGAATAGACGATTCTGGACTTGGATTGGTGTAAGGAGTAGATTAAAGGCAGAAAGTTCAAAGAAGGACAATGTTTTCCTCTCCTAATATGATTTAATAAGCGATTAAACGAAAGACCGCTATGTGTTTATGAAGTTCCTGGTCCATTCTACTCGGATACGACGGATGGCTCACCCAAAGTAGTGTTTTTCTGTGGCCCAAGTCTCGACCAGTTAGGTAAACTTTATAGGGGAATCAGACCTAATAACACTTTGAAAAAATAAAAGATTATCGTATTCTTTATGACAATTCGCATCAATTCGTGACCACTTCGGGCTCTGTTAGTTTCGCAATTACTCAAATATCTACACCCCATCCCTGCTCATGTAGCCCACTTTGAAAAAGGTCTTTAGTATAAGCCAAAGCCAAAGTGTTTGAAACCTGCCTGATTTTCCCTTGCCTAATACTTAAGAAGTAAATATATCAGGTAAAGAGATACGTTTACTTTGTTCTCTGTCACAGTTCCCCAGTACCCTCGTGGAAAGACAAAATACATTGTTGAGTACTTCTTCGAGATACCGAATACTCATGTTATGATTGTAACATAGTAGAATATGTATTAATGATTCAATAAGCTTGACATCCCCACAGTTGTGAACCCCATATATGTGAAGAAATATGTGAAAGTGGAAAATTGAA
Organism: Metschnikowia lachancei; assembly: GCA_030572615.1. NCBI lineage: Eukaryota > Fungi > Ascomycota > Pichiomycetes > Serinales > Metschnikowiaceae > Metschnikowia > Metschnikowia lachancei. The sequence goes on from JAJMAK010000074.1 coordinate 4,221, forward strand.
TGGCGAATGCTGTGGAGAACTTTTTCAGGGCCTCAATATTTCGTTCCAGCCACACAAGGGCCTTGTCAGGATTATCGATATCGCCGAGATTTTATTGGATATCCCGGTTTATTGGATATCCCGGTTTATTGGAAGATTCAGGATCTTCTGGCCCTTCTCTTTACTCTTAGGGTATTTCCCAACATGAAATATGCGCACCACCTCACAATACCTTCTTCTGTTTCAATTACACCACTCACCATTGGTCACAATTGAATGGAGATATTTGAAAAGTGTACACTTTTTACAATGGTACGTATTCTAGGGCTATTGTTTTTGAGGGAATATTTCCTAATGTTTTTCCAGGAGAACATCGGCCTGTGATAATAACATACAAAGTATGAACATGAATGTGGGTGTGGTATTGGTTTATACTCGTTGTGGAATTTTAAAACACCACTTTTATTAAGAAGTGTGTATGGTTTCTTTTTTCCAATAAAAATAAAGAAAAACAACCTATGGAGTAACTGAGAAAAAGTACCGCAAGAGCCCAATGAGCCAAAGTCATAGCTGAGAAATATTCAAATGCGTAGAACTACACTCTTCTCCTTCTAAACTTAAACATCGATGCTTTCATCGAAATAACTCGTATATTAAAAGCCTAATGGCCATTAACGAAAAGTTTTCTATTGTAAATACACCACCTTTTCATGAAAGATTCGTATTAGAATCTGTGAAGATGTCTATTGATTATTCTTGATTATCTCTATTTCTGGTACAGAATCCCTGGCAAGAAAAGGAGTTCTTTTTCTTTCCGGTGGGACTCCCGTCGCTTATATATTCCACGTTTTCTGCTACGTTTCATATATTCCACGTGTTCTGTTACGTGTCCATCTGGTCAACCCGGCTAATACGCAGCACATGCTATGTATATTCTGACAATTGGCAGTGGCCAAGGAATAGAACATGTATACTGAAACCAGAGATTTGCAGCGGAATTTTTTCAACCGTCTGAACAGATTGGAGAAAAACAACAACCGCTATCTTTTTTTGTAAGTGAATCGCTTCTTTTGAATTGTGGGCGAACACTCTACTGCCACACACCCCATACGTAGATAGTGAATTCCTCTCAATAAAGCAGGGCGTAATAATCCAAAGTGAAATGCAAAATCAACATTCAATTTTGACAAGGACTTGAAAAGGCCTCGTTTACTGCAAAAGGCAATTTTGAATGTGGAGAATTCCATATTTTTCACACACAAAAGAAACTACTTCCATTGTTTTCACTCGTGACAATGGTTACGCATGACGAAAAATTGCGGCTTCAATCTTCCGCCACCCACAAATATTTCCCTAGAATTCATTAGTCTGAAGATGAACGTTCTAGAATGTTCAATTGTCTTGGAACCTCAATTGTCTTGGAACCTCAATTATCCCAGAATCTAGGTATTTAGCCAGCACGTTTGCCCTTCTTAGATCTCGCAAAACCTATCTATTTGTTCAACCATGAAACTCACTACTATTTGCCATTTGGCTATTACACTTTTCTCTTATGCCACTGCTATTCCTACCGGCAGATTCCCAGCAGAAAACGAACTTTCTCCGGGCACCCCGGGTGGGTCTGGTACTGAAACCGCTACTGGGGTCCAGAATCCCCGTGCTCCCCAAATATGTGTCTTCGAAAATGTGGATTTCTTCATGCCTGAATCCTTGACCACCCTCAGACCACCTGTAAGCATTGCTATTGCGGCTAGGGAACTTTACTGGTCCATCGTGAAAAAAACAGAGAATATCCAGGAGTCCAATAAAAAGCTCCAGCGACTTTTATTTGAGAGGCTCTTATTGAGAGATGGAATTGATGGCGAAAATTTGCCCGCTGCTGACCGAGCATTCAAAGAAGCTTATGTAGAGCTTTACCGTGCCGCAGGTGCCCCATGCAACCTTTCACGGGGCCAGAAAGAAGATTTAGATGATGCAATTGACGCACTCATCACTTCCAGAGGATCTTTCCTTGCTATTTTATATGGTCATCATGTACACCATACAATGGATGATGTTAGGGAGCTTCTGGTGGATTTAGATGAAGAAATCGACGCTTTGCACCTTCCCCAGTGTACCCAAGTTCCTGAAGAAAGATTATTGATCGATATTCTGAGAGCGTTGCGGGTGATTCTGGATGCTGTTCGCCGAACTTACACACCGGGAAATGTCAATTAGTGGGAGAGCAAAGGTGGGCTCGAGTGGGTGAGTTTTTCGAGAACACCAGCTGGGTATCTACCCTTTGAGATTTCTTGCTTTGGAGAAGTGTGCACTGTATTCTTTTTGGAGGGGTGTTTTTGTTCGGCCTTTCATTTTCCCGGATTTCTTCCTTTCGCCTGCTGTGATTTTTAAGTAGTGTTATTGCTCAATGAAATTTAGGCTATTTGTATGTTGATTTTGGTTCTTATTACGTTGGAAAAGTAGTGGGTAAATAGTGTGACGAGAGTCATCATTGAAAACATTTGAAGCTTTTATCGTACGTCAAAAGTTAGTGAAGTGCAATGACCTTAAGTACGTCTAGTGGATTCGACAATCGGATGAAGTCGGGAAGGAAAACCAGTCGAGCTTTTTTTAAAAGAAAAACCCTGAACTCGTTGTTCTTTTGATTTGCGATATCTTCTAGATAGAAGTGCGTTGTGTAGCCATATCGTTTAAGTAGCAAATGACTGGTAAATGCTACATCAAAGGGTGCACCTTCGATAAAATAAAAAATGGAGCACTAAAAACTCATGAAACATTCTTTTCCGGGAAAACTAGGTTTATATATTCTCAGATAATCCCTGTTAAGCACCCATTACCCCTTACAGATACCGACACGATCAATTGCTACACTAATCTTACTGTACGTTACATTGCCAAACCTGTTAGATATCTGGGAGCCTTATAAAATTCATGAAAAAAGGGGTTGCAATTTTTGGTTTCGGTTATTTTAGGGCGAACATATACAGTTAACGACAACATAAACTGCCATAGGTCGTGATGGACGGAATGGCTTTGCAATAAGCTTTTCATCTTTAAATAAACCCAATGGAACTACTTACCTATCAAATATATGTAGATTTGGAGCACTTGACTATACAAGGCCCAACGTTGGGTAAGTCACGTGATGGCAATAGCTTTAGTAGAGATGTCCAGAGGGATGTTGAAAGGTTTGCCACGGTCGACCAGAGAGGGCCACCTACTTGAAGAAAGTAGAGAAGAGAATTGCCCAAGACCTCGTAGAACTTCTGCTTGAGAATTAAAACTCAAACTGACTAATTAAAACATAGCGTTGGGATGGTCAGAAAGTGATGTTGACGCAATGTGATTTTGTTGCTAATTTGGCGTTTTGGCTACTAGGAAAATATGGTTGAGACACGACGGATGTCGATGGGTCGCTGACAGGGTTTCTTCTCAGAAGAAAGAAATGTAGAAAGCCCCTTTTGGGCCCCAATCGAAATAACAAGGAGTATTTAGAACCAAATACATTATCCAGGTGGAGTAGGTTATTATTGAAGATAACCGAACCACCTTCCAAATTTATTATACTCCGTATCGCCTGTGCACGTATCAGCGCATCTAACTGATTGTTTCATTTATTTAACAGATTTCTGCCCAGTGCTCTGAATGTCAAAGTGAAGACATTCAACCAAGCGTGGGTAAACGGCGGGAGTAACTTTGACTCTCTTAATGTATTAACGAGATTCCCACTGTCCCTGTCTACTATCTAGCGAAACCACAGCCAAGGGAACGGGGTTGGCAAAATCAGCGGGGGAAGAATACCCCGTTGAGCTTGACTCTAGTTTGACAACAAACCATCAGTAGGGTAAAACTAACCTGTCACACGACGGTCTAAACCCAGCTCACGTTCCCTATTAGTGGGTGAACAATCCAACGCTTACCGAATTCTGCTTCGGTATGATGGGAAGAGCCGACATCGAAGGGTCAAAAAGTAATGTCTCTATGAACACTTGACTGTCTGAGAAGGCATTGGGCCGAAGCTACCATTTGCTGGATGACGGCTGAACGCCTCTAAGTCAGAACCCATGCTAGAAGCAACTCCACTTGCTTGCATTAGGGAGATGGATATAGATACGATTCGGTCGGCACCACTTAGGGGGGTGGCCTTGATTCTGGAAGCATTTGTAAAGCTCCCGGCATTGCAATGTAACCTTGGAAGCATGAATACTTTGCATGCGACTTAGCCTACAACTTGGTATTGTAAGTGGTAGAGGGGTTCATTCAAATTTCTGCCCTATCACTTTCGTATAGAGGCCTACCATGGTTTCAACGGGTAATGGGGAATAAGGGTTCGGTTCCGGAGAGGGAGCCTGAAACACCAAGGAAGGCAGCAGGGGCACAAATAACCCAATCCCGACACGGGGAGGTAGTGACAATGAATAGCGATACAAGGCCTTTTTGGGTCTTGTAATTGGAATGAGTACAATGTAAATACCTTAACGAGGAACAGTTGGAGGGCAATTCTGGTGGCAGCAGCCGCGGTAATTCCAGCTCCAAGAGCGTATATTAAAGTTGTTGCAGTTAAAAAGCTCGTAGTTGAAAACTTTTGGGGGATTCCTTCACATCCAAATACCACTGTATATTTTTTGTTTATTTAAAGAATTCATTATCCAATTCACATTAGTATCTAAAGTTATACACACTGTAACCTTACAGGAACACTCGTGGAAGCTCACATCTATTATATGTACTCTGTAGTTGGCTTTTGTTGATGGTGGGTTGGGGTGGGTTGGGGTGGGGTCGTTTTGGGATCGTTTTGCGTGGAGCAGCAGAATTAAAAACACATGCATCAAGTTACATTTAAGTTCATCACCTACATCTTGCGTCTGACCGTCTAATGAACCAAACTTGGCTTAGATCCCCGATTCGGTCACTAACGACACTTCCTATTTGGTCGAAATCGCCCGCCTCCATATTTTCATTTTCAAATTAGACAACTACAAATATTAGCAAAGGGCCTTCTTGAAATCTCCAAGTACGTTTTAGGTCTCGTGATGAATATTTCATTACTTTTATTTACATTATGAATGATTTTATATTATCTATGAAAACAGATGCAGGCGAATGTTTCGCACGGGATGGTTAGATTGAAGCCGGTTATATTATGGAAGGTAACTAGTTATCTTGAACCTCCAGGATATTCAAAAGAGTCGGTTCACTTGTTGAGGTAAAATTTGTTATAAATTCACGAATAATTGGAAGTATTCACCAATGGCAGACGACAGGTGGGTAAAAACTTTGTCCCTTTCACAATTTGTGCCTTTTCTCGGGGACTGAAAAGCCCCAAGATGTCGAAAATGTGTAAGGTTCTTACATCCACAATATCTGTTCAGGAAAAGTTTGAGGGGAAACAAAAAAACTGAAGATTTGCTGATTTCTTCGAGCTGAAACTAAAAAGTGAAAAAAAAGGTGTTTTTCTCAATCTCGAACTAACCGGATTCTCTAATAGTAGTTTATCTGATGGGTATTGTTTAGATTTTCACACGTGAACTGTTGTTATTTATTTCCCAAAGGTGTAAAATTCGAAAGAATTTTCGTGTCTGGAATAGCTTGTACAACACACAGGCGTTTTCCACCCATTTAGCCATATAGCCATTTAAATATTCTTAATTTATGAGTCCCCAAGCTTACTGGTCATTATGCTACAGTAATACCTCTGTAAGCCGGATTGATCTATTGCATGAAATTTGTCCGGCTTATGACGTTAACCAGGTTTTTCTTGCATATAAACAAACATCCCTCCTAATTAGGAAATATTAAGTATATTTATGCTTTCTTGGTTTCAATTTGGATTGATACACAGCTGTATGATTTAAAATTAGTCGTCTAAATAATGTAGAAATAATCAACTTTTCTAGTTGAACAGGTTAGAACGCGTTCTTGTCACATTAGTAAGACCCTCGTCATCGAGACAATCAGGCAGCATGGTCGTGGAGTCTTCATCTAAACAAATGAGCAGCAACTGCGTAAATTCCTCTTCATCCCGCGTACCTTCATCATCCAGATCTATTTCAACTTATACCTTCAGCACTTACAAATTGCCCAAAAGTGGACAAAAAGGATGCGTTGTGGAAACTTTGCGTGTATTTGAGCATGCACGAGACTGTTTCCTTGGGTGTGTGGATATTAACGAGTATTCCACCAACGCTTGGCTCGGGATCTACCTTCTAGCAAAAAGTCCACTTTTGGAAAAATTATCGGCCAGCAAGTCTGTTCCTTCGGCCAAACACATCGAACTTTTGTGTACGGAGATGTCTAATCTCGGGCAATTGAGTCAGAAGCAAATCATGAAGATTGGGGGTTTTGCTGACGAAAATGCCTTCACTCAATTTCTCCAGAAAAAGAAGTAACTCCCCAATCTTTGGTACTGTAGAGTTGAAATCAGAAGGAAATGACGTGACTCACTCACAACTCGGGTGGACAAAATTGCTTCGACTGATCATGTGAAGATATCAAAATAAAGAAAGAGAATAAAAACAGAGGAAGAAAAAACCAAAATTGGTGGATCACAAAGAGCTCTGTGCTTGAACAAAAATCATTAACTCATCTACAGTAAGGGGAATAAACCAACAAGGATATGTATTCAATTTGCTATAGAAAGTATTTCTTGGTGCCGCATTCACATCCAACAGCAGTCAATTAAAGGGAGCTGCTGCAAGCATTTTGAATTTGGGTTGTAATGTCTGTAGTAATGTCTGTTGTAATCTCTGTAGTAATCTCTGTAGTAATCTCTGTTATAATCTCTTTTGTAATCTCTGTTGTAATCTCTGTTGTAATGTCCGTTGGGGGTCCGAGAACAGTTGGCAACGTTGTTCGACGTTCCAGGCTTACCACAAGCCCAATTCCTTTTGAGATCCATTTACTTCCTTGTATCTCTTTCTCAAAGGGCCCCGCTTTTCATTGTCCATATGTCGCTTGGCGTTTCCAATGGTGCCAGCAATGGACGTTAGCTTTGGCTCCAAAATTTCCCAAAATCACGAGAAACTTGCGACTTTCATACGGAAATGATCTGTGACAGGTATGCTGGCTTTTTTCGTGTTTTTGGGGAAACTCAGGGTGTCCCGGGTGTTATTCGGTCAATATTTTGTCCTGAAATTCAAAATAAAAAAACAGACCTCTTTAGGTTTCAAAACTTCCATCTTATAGAGACACCATGTATCCGTATAAATGGGGTTTTCCCCCATACTTAAGAGTGTTAACTATGTCCAATAAAAAAAATAGTGCGGCGTTCCGTCAAAACGAGGTTCCGGCTTATATTATGTCCGGCTTACAAAGGTAACTGTATATTATCAGCTAGATTGAATTCAAATTTGGTAATATTAGTTTACTTCATCAACCCGTTTTAACTAAGGGAAGATCGCCTTAAGAGACTTACGATTTTGAGAATTATATTTAATGAAATGTTAATGGCTGCGTAACTATTATGAAGCAGCCCAAACACCAGCTATACCTCTCAATTTGACCAAGTACTGAGAATTTCCCATTCCGTCTAGTTCTAAGACAATCGTAGTTCAAGTACAGCTTATTGCTATACGGATGGAAATTGACTTCAGAGCTATATTTTCTTTGATACTAACAAAGAAAATCTAAGAAAATATTCTCACATAATTGATATCATTTCTGAAAGGAAGTAACCTCCTTTCAAGGGATACTAAGAGTATAGGGGATGCCCTCTTACAATTTCTTTGTTGATCAAATTTTTCAGCCCTAATAATTTATATTTTTGAGAGATTCCTTGAGGGAGTGCGACATAAAAATACAATGGAATCAGCGCAATAATCACATAAATCTTAATTGACTGACTAAATTCCAAAAGTAGGCTTTGTTCCAATGAAACACAACTAAATAAATATACATAATTTAAACTTTACTGTTAAAAAATGCATCATTTATTTGTTTGGTAATCTATGGTGGGTTGCCGTTGTGCACTTGCCATACGCATGATGATGAAACACCCCGCGACACCTTTATAACGATTTTAAATGGCGAAAGCTTGTTTCTTATGGACCCGTTTAGTGTGGGAAGGTAAGTGGTTACACCAATCCTTTTCCGATCTTCTCACTACTGAAAAGGTAAATGCAACGAATCTTCTTAGGACCAGATATGATCTTAGTTTATTTATAAAAACACATGGGAATCTTTTTTGTGAAAGGCAATACAAGGCCTTAATTAGTCTAAGCAAAAAAGAGACAGACGATACTCAGCAATAAATAACTTTATGAACGGACTGTTCATATCTTGATTCTAAAAAGCCACGATAAACATTTGAACTATTAATTAACGAGCTTAATATAAAAAGACAACCTGGTGTAATGCTCAGAAACATCGAGTAATAAAACCCCCTTTCATCCCAACGGCATAATTGGTCAGGTAAATCGCCAGATTTTCTAAATGATCTCTTATGTGTTTAAGTGATACACTTTAGATAGAGCCAGAAGGTGTGAGACTACTAATTGACGAATTTTGAAATTCAAACCATCTCAAAAAGAGCCCTACGTCGTCCCCCTAAAGATATATTCTTGAAGAGCACATGTCTCGTTTTGAGCCCGACTCTTTTAGCCCGACTCTTTTAGCCCGACTCTGTTTTAACATGGCTTTTCAACATTTTGAGCATATTCTTCGCTTGGTTGAACTCATTCCGAAACATCACCCGTACACTGAGAGGTTCGCTCGATAATCTCTTAAACGAGCGCAGCCAAAATCTCAACAGTTGGTCAAGTTCCATGAGGTTCTTCGAGAGTTCCTTAATGTCCGACCTAGGAACCCCGTTGAACTCGCACATTGTCAAAATCTGCAAGTTGAGAAGGATTAATTTCTGCACCAAAACCCGTCCCTTGGTGTCCACATTATTGAAAAACGACACGCTTTCACTGGCATCCATCATACTTCTGAAAAGGTGATGAGCAAACCTGAGGTGCTCCAAAAAATCTTCGGGGATGGGAGATAGAGAAGTCACTTGTGTCTCAGCATGTGAAAGCTGTTGTTTTAGTAAATCTGCCAGCGACATGAACCCTTGACTGTCGAAAATGGTCTTATGCACATACGATTTCAAGCGTCCAAGAAGAAACTCCAACTTTTCTTGGGCTTCTTGCTCGGGGGTTCGAAACGTTTGGAAGCCACGTCTTGATATAGATGGGGGTAGTTTTGGGAGGTTTGTAGAGGTGTGAATATGCGTACTGATTTCCGGCTTTTCCATGAATATTGTGGTTTTGTTGTTTGGGAAATCAATAACTTGGCAAAGTATACATCTGAAAAGTAATAAAGCCATTAAGAAAGTACATTTTTTGGTCATCTTGAGTAGCTAGAGTAAGAAGAGTTGGAGATGACATAGGTGAAGTAAGAGGCTTTAATGAGAAGCTGTGGCGTTTTGAATTCACAGCTTGAGGTCTTTGCTTTGAAGATTTTAACCCATTATGAAATCTTAAGTGCTGGTTTTACTTTATTTATTAATTTCAGAGCTTGTTTCCAATTAGGCTGTGTGGTTTTCATGTGTCAGTAAATTTCCTCGGATCTTCCCTACCTGGTGTCGTAGCCACAGATTTTTAGTAGAACTCGAAAGGTTTTCATGGGCCACATTGTTGTAAATATTTGACAAAACTAAATGACTAGCTTGCACCACAACACTAATTCATAACCTATGGCCAAACTTTAACCAATTCTTTATTGGAGCAGCTTTCAGTCCACCGTTCAGGCCTCAAATTGGTATACGCCCGTCCAAGGTAGGGAGTTATTTGCTTATACTGCCTTGTGTTACAGGTTAGCCCCGACTAATTTGGCAGTGGTACTGCCGCAAAAGGTTTCAAGATTTCTGCCTATTTGTTTCATTACATATAAATTCATACTGGTGTTTTTCTCTACTTAATCAGAAGTTACATAGAACCATTGAAAATTCCATAATATAATACATTCAATCAAATCACATTTTGAGAAATAGGTTATTGAATCTGCATATTATAGGAGACGTACTAGTGATGAAGAAAACTGAAGGAAGCTAAAATAGGAGTGGTGTCCTATAATTGAGTGGGAAAACATCGGGTTCTATAGAACTCGAAAAATGCAAATCCCAGTTTCACCTTGTGAAACATTAACGAGTTTGAGGAGTTCACAAATAGTCTATCAGGATCACCCCGTCCGGGTAGCTAAAAGGTATTGCTTATTTCAATGATGTAGTTAAAGCTAATCCGAGAAAAGCCCGTTCCCTAGTGGAAAGAGTAACTATTTATATTTACCTGGAATAACCTTTCGACGAAGGCGACTGGGACTTATGTAAGAGACTAGATAGTAGACGGACAAGGTCCTGAAGTGGACTAGAGTATCACGCATCGGGCATATCTAGTGTGACACAGACCTGAAACTAGGCGCAAGGTCTTCAAGCCTAGGAGCCAGGTCTTAAAGCAAATGAACAATGTCCGAAAAGAGATCCGCAAGAGTCGGAAGGAGAAGAGAGTAGCACACAATGGAAAGATGAGATGTTTCGTTCAAGGCGTTCGTCCAAGTACGGCAATCTTCCACGTACTGATGACCGGTGCATTACATAGTCCTTGAACGGAACCGTGCGTTATAAACTATTCTACATGACAAAGATATACTTCATATACCTCTGAATATAAGATTTGGTTTTTGAAGTCAGGGTATTATTCAACATTCTTGAAGTAGATGCTTCTCTTCATTGCTGGTTAGAAGTAGAAAATTTCTTGTTTCAGACTCACTCATAAACTCACCAAAGTTACACCTTCCATTATAAGACAAATGTACGCCCCCAAATAAATTTTTGGCCCATAACAGTATTAAATTCCACATTATGGTCTATAGCATCTATTAAAATGGCATGTCATAGATGTGTAACGTATTTCCGAAAATTTCAAATCTTTGAAACGTTTAGGCAATCACACAAGAAGTTCACCAACCAGTAGGCGAGGAAGCAGTCATACGTTCAAACCCCAGTGGTCGTTGTTAGGGATAGAAGTGGTTTTGGAAGAAGATTTCGGAGAATTTTGAGATTATTAGTGTGTTTAGTGACAGAAAAGTTGGTGACATTTCCAATGCATTTATATCAATTCTAGGATAGTAAGATCTTCCTCCAATCTGGTTTTATCATCTATTTGCGCAACACATTATATGACTTTGCCTTTTTGGGCCACGACAATGCACACCAAGCTAGTTTAGAAGGAAATCGAGATGTTTCAGCTGTATAGATGTTGCATCCATATAGATGTTGCATCCATATAGATTTTTGAGAAATGGAGTTGAAATTACCGGCAGGGCTAAACCTACCTTAGCGAATATTTAATACCTTTGAGTAAGTGGTTGGGCGTGTACAACTTGGATAAGCCAAAGTCGATAATCTTGATCTCGCCATCCTTATTGATCAAGATATTCTCGATCTTGAGGTCACGATATACAACATTTTTTCGTGGCAGTAGTCGAGCGCAGATGCAATTCCACGGGCAAATTTACAAGCGTACTTCTCGTTCAACGAGCCATGAGAGACAATATTTCAAGCAATTGGCCGCCCTTCACATACTCAAAGAGCATATAGTAGTGGTTTTTCATGGGAACCATCTCGTCGAGCCTGCAAATGTGCGGATATAAGAGTAAGCAATCTCTTCAAACTATTTCTGTCCCTGATTAGCCTCCTCTTGGGACTTAAGTGGCGAGTCGTTCGCGTGTGGCTTGTTGGTATAACTTGGCAGCCCTGGGGACGATTTTGACGCACATTTCTCGGTTTTAGTGTTAGGCTTTGCCAATTTCACGTTTCCCATAGACCTGGCTCCGATTGGTCGGATGAAGTCCCAATCGCCAATAGACCGGCGGTAGACCTGTTGTTGCTGTTGTTGCGGCTGCAGTGGTTGAGTCTGCCGCGGTGGGGTAGCCGGATCAGCACGGGATGGTGCTTTTGATGGGGTTGAAACTGCTGATGGCGGATGTGGAGGCGGAGACAGAAGGTGTTTTCCTGGAGACGGCTGGCCCATATTTGCAGGAGGACCTTGAGGACTCTTGGGGTTGCGTGGTGGGGTTGACAGTGCTCCGGCAAGTGGTGGAACACTATGAAATTCGTCTGAGTCAGTTTTCATGGAGCTCGAGGTGCTTCTGAGCATACGTGGGGTTCTGGTAGGGTGGAATTGTAATTGCCTTTAGCGTTGTTCCCGGCACGCCTATATGTTGATAAGTTTCGAGCTCATAATTTCGGACTAACATTATTTTGAGGAGCAGTATTGGGAAATTACACCTAAACGAGACAGCCTGGAAGTAGGCAGAGCATGACGAGATCGAGAAGTTTAAGAAAATGGAGGTATTTGAAAAAGTGGAAAGACCCTATGGAACTATTTTGATCCCTATGCTTTTCGTATACACTTACAAGGAAGACGATTTGAAGGGAAATGCATACAAAACATGAGCAGCACTCCAAGGGTGCAGACAAAAGGAAGGGATCCTTTATAACAAGTACCGAGTACTGTCACTTGTTGCTGATCTACTGGCGATTCGGATACTAACGCGGATAACTACCGAAGGCGATCACCCAATCCACCATCTAGATATCAAACTGGCCTATTTAAACGCGTCATTACCCAAGGAAGAAAAAATATACGTTAGACCACCACCAGGTTACCAAACGTACAGGACGTTGTTGGAAACTAAAGAAGTCGGTGTATGGGATGACAAAATCAGGATTCGAATGGAACGTGTGTTTGGCGGAGAAACTAGAGCAAATAGGTCTCCAACCACCCGACCCACAGGACACGATATTTATAAGGGAGTCACGAGTGGGAAGACTTACCCGCGCCCTATACGTGGACCACTTATTCCTCGTCGGCGAAAATGTTCTAGTATTGCTAAATCAGACTTAGAGGGTATATTTGATTTAAAATATTTTGGTCCGGTCTCCGAATACCTTGGCATAGAATACTCCCGCACAAAATCCGGGTATACTATGTCTCAGTATGAATGCTTGAAGACACTAGTGGAGGAATTCGAGGCCGATAACATCAAAAGCCACACAAAAGGACTTTCAACAGCTAATTTATTACATTAGATATATCAGCCAATCTCTAGACCAGACGCTCGTCTGTTGCCGGAAAAGAAACAAGAACGAAAGAGGAAACTTTACAGTTGAAATATTTTCAGATGCCTCCTATGCCCCAGAAGAAGACGTAAAACTGGTATCCGGCATGGCAATGTGCAGAAACTTAGTGCAATGGTTCTGCAAGAAACAAGGTAACATTACGATGGGTAGAGCTGCAGCAGAATTAGTTAGTAGCCCTTAATACAGCACACAGTTGCTCAAAGTTTCTGACTCTTAGTTAAGAGAACAAGAGTTTCGATGTAATTAACATCAGCAGATAGAATCTTTTTCATTTTCTTTATCACCTTGTTATCTTTCCTTGTGTCGCTCACATCGAGGTGCCCTAACAATTGAACGAATTGATGATCAGAAAATATATGGACTTGTCTGGAACATGATCTGCGATATTAGTTCTTAAGCCAAGAGTACACTTTTCCTGGTGGGCTCTGCCTCAGAAGATACAGAATATACAGAATATGTGGTGTAATTCCTCGGGCTTTGTTCCAGAAACAGAATCCAGGATGTCAAAGCTATTTGCAAAGCCAAGTTAGAGTTCCCAATAGAAACAAAATCCAGCAAGAATTCAAAGAAATTACAGAACCTAGATAAATTGTCGTTGCCTCTCTAAAGCCACACGTATGGTGGTGCATGATTATCGAGAAGGTTGTACCACTCTACGATATTTTGAGCCAATTTGACCCATTCCTTAAATAAGCAAAGCAAGCGTTCGACAAGTGGTTTGTGGAACGACCTGTTTAAGTTATAAAGAAAGCACAGGTGTAAATTGCCACTTTCTTCAACCCCCATAATGAAATCCTGGACCTCCGTCAATATAACATGCAGCTACACGTCACTCCGTAATTGCATCACCACTGTAGAATGATTATGTGAGATTTTGCCAAGGACATATCTTGGTAGATGATTCTAAGGGCATAAAATTGATGATATAACATTTCCCCAACGTTTTGTCCATAATCCCACACAGGAGCAGGGCTCGAAATGGCCCCTCTTTAAATGGCCCCTCATACTAGTATAATTTTGGAAATCTTCTTGATATAACACCATGATGTGCAGAGTCCACACAAAAGGTGCCTTAGTCCATTGATAAGACTAGACACGCCACCCCGCGCGTGGGTCTGATTTCTTGTTCACCACGTCACGACACTACTTTTTGTGGATTTGAAACAGTTGTACGACTGGAAGTGCACCAACCCGCTTGAGCAGGGGAAATATATGCTCATCCGTTCCCGAGCAAGGCACTTAAGATCTTACGTTTTGAAAGAACAACCGCAAGGTAAATTTTACCAAAATCAAAACAGGCCCCTTACAAATGATACTTCCCAAAAGGTCATTTGTAGTTTTTGAAGCTGGAGATGACAAACCTCATATGACTGAATCCAACAAATTGTTTCTGTTCTCGTTCCACCCAAAACATCGAGTCACTCAAGACTTCTGTTGATGCTATGTCTCAACACATGTTTTTACAAGTCATCGAAAGGGCTGCAATTGATGAAAGAGATAGCCTTATTCAAGATACGGTCATTTATAACATGAATCTTTTCATAAGAGGTTTCTGGCTTGGGGAGCCACCGATCCATGCTTGGAGATTCTTGAGCATGAGCAGTAAGGGAGGAAGAGGAGAAGCATACCGGGAAAGGCTCGGCTTATTTCAAGAGACTGTTTCGGAAAACTTGATGACTACTCACGGGGTATCAATTTCACATTACACTGAGGAGCCTCTGCCCTATGAGCTTCATTGACCTCGAGTTGCTTTTATCCTTTTGCGGTTGCAGCAAAGACAGGAAATACCACAATAAACTCTTCGTTTTCGTAGTTACAAGAAAGCAAAACCTCGAAACCTGGCTACTAGAGAAGCGATGAGAATAATGTGAGTTATTACTCACAGGTGTTATAAGGCGAAAGCATCAGAAAAGATTCTTGTTTTGGTTGGAAATTCTGATTATCATTGGCCAGGAATTGAATACTTATCGAATTGACTCGTTGCTATATTCCACACATATATCAAAACAGGAGGTGATGAGTCTTTTCAAGAAAATCGCATGTTACTTCTAATAGTTTAACAAAATATAAGGGGCTTAAAAGCAGGTTACTGGTAAAGCTCTATCACTAAAAGTATAGGGAAGAAGATTATCTACAAAAGTTAGTATCGCCTTTTTCACAATCCTGGTTGGACTGTTTACAAATGATGCTGATTGAAGAACTCCTCTTAAATGGGCCACCCTAAAAGTTGTTTGGAAGAACGCACGTGATTCAAGATTAACTAAATAATCACATGTGAAGAATCCCTTGAATGCTGAATAGATGGCGATGGTGACCACATCACTGCATGTTTCAAAGGGAAGGCGAGGGGTTGTGTTTTGGTGGCATTCTCGTGATTCTCATCACAATTTCGTTTCCAAGAAATGGCATTTGCAAAGCGCCTGCTCGGGTTCTGTTATAGGGTTGTGCTTTTTAAATGCAAGACTTTGATTCGGGTTCAGAAACCGACCCACCTGTTTTCTGCGGGCCCTCTCAAACTCCTTGAGTTAACCGAAAAAGTGATAGCCAACGAATATTCCAAGGCCATGCAGCAGGTCTGTGGTAAAGTTCAATTCTCCTCTTCGCATCCTTCATTTCGGTAATCCTTGGTCCAAAAAGTTCCAACCATGTGCTAGCCCAAAATCCCCATTTTGTAAGAGGTTATATGATCCACCTATTGAAACATCTTAACATACTTTCTACTTCAGAGAGACTTGGGTACTTTTTACCATTTCTTCTTCAGACAGTCCGTCCGTGCTATCCCTTCTGAACTTGTATCCTTTCAAGAATTTAAATCTCGTAATTTAATGCTAATTTTACATTTAACGCTAATTTTACATTTAATGCTAATTTCCTTGCCATTTTCATCACATGGTTATTGCGTGAGTGGATGCTGTTAATCTTCCTGACATCTTTTTCGAGCTTCCCCAATATCTTAGGCCTCTGGATCGGAATCAAATATTCCAGCCGTGATCGTAAACAACCCCCAATTTGAAATTAGTTTCAGTCGATTTCAAACAATTACACACTGGAAGGCTTGTGATATAACATCTTGGCCAATAATCTCGCCACTGTATAATTGCACTCCACTGATGCCACAAGTATTTCTTTAAAACGTTCGCTGGGAAAGGTTAAACTTTCACTTCAAGGGTTATAATGATAAATAAGTTCTTGGATGAACTTCAAGAAGCAATGTTTTGAAAACTGAAGACTCTTTTTCATAAAAACAATCTTGCTTCATCTTCATATCCTCCATCAATCTTCAGATTGTACTCCAACAAAGAAGTGGACAAGCCTTTTCCGAAATTCTCCACCATCAAAATACTTATTCATATCCATCATGGAGTTAAAAAGTTTATATTAAAACGAGGAAAAAGCATCTTTCACCCACTAACCCAGCTCTAAGCTCTATCGCCTTGGATACTACCACCCCATTGCTCCACTTTTCATATATTCAAAACAAATCACCCCTAAATAACCCTCACCCATAGCGGTCTATAATATCTTCACCACCACCAAACTCAAGTCATTGGGGAAGTCCTTATGCGGTGTCAGGAAACAATCAAAGCAGCTTAGGAGACCCTGTTCCACCTGACGCCTATTTCTTCTCACCCTCTCTGTCACCGTGTCCAAGAACATCTCTGCAAGTTCATTCGCAGATACATCAAGAGTGAGTTTGACTAATTTGGCAAAATCTTCTGCCTTGGTATATCTCTTGACGTCACCCAGGTAAAAAAGCAAGTAGTCGCCGGAATTGAGCTCCCACTCATATTCCTGTTTTTCCGTGAACATGTCGAATGTTCTCTTAAGGTCCTGGCTTGCCGATATATGGTGTTCGGTGTCCATACGTAAGACATAAGGTTCCCCTTTAGGATGGTCCTTTGGCTCCGTCTGATGGATCATTTTGCCATTTCTGTATAAAATAGCACCGGAATTGCCCACCGCAGAAATAGTGGCTTTGCCACGCCTCGAAATGATGCCAAACACCGCCTCGGGATACCCTGTGACTTTTTCCTCGTGGCCCAAAACATTCCTATATGCCTTGTCAAGTAACATGGACGCGTGCATCTGAGATTTGGCTAAGGGAAAGATGGATTTGGCCACTTCACACATGGCGTGGGGCATCAAGGAGAAATACCCCAATTTCAGCTTCGACGCCACCAAACTATCTGCCAATCCGACTGCCGCAGACCCATCCATTTGGGATCGGGCAGAAAACATCGCTGTTTGTTCCCTTTCGCTATTTGAATCCCCCACTTGTTGTCGGGACGCAGCAATATCCATGAAAATGATCTTCGAATTGGATATTTCGGGATCCTGGTACGTGTTGCGTTCATTGTAGAACTGGTTGGATTTCGGCTCTTCGTAGAAGAAGTCTGAAGATGGGATTTTGTCGTACTCTGACATAATGGGCTGATATTCCTGGTGGTGATGAAAGTCTGCTTCTGTTTGGAAGCTTTGGCTGTGTAAATCCTCGACTGAATCATCCAAATGGTTGCTCCTATAGTCAAATTCGTTCTCGTAACCACTGTCAAGGTCAAAGAAGGGATGGGTGTCGGAATTTGACAAACTCTCTTGGCTGGTTCCTTTTTGTTGTTGCGATTTGGGTTCCTTCTCAAAAGGAGCCGAAGGCGAGTCGAATAAACTATCTTTCATGCCAAAGATCCCATCCCATAAGCCGTCAAAAGTCAGGTTTGAGGTGTGGAAGTCCGTCCAAAAGCTTCTGTCTTCTTCCTTCAATTCGCCATCGATGCTCTTGGTACTGGCATGCTTGGGACTCCTATTTGAACCATAAACGTTTGGAGGATAATTCCCTTTTTGGTCTTGGTCTTTTTGGGGGTCTGGTTTATCGTTCATCTCCCGGGGCTGACTTTCAACGCTCCAGTTGGGTATTTTCTCATCCTGTGGACCATTGAACTGAAACCTGGTATCCTCAAAACTCGGTGTCTCTGGCTGAGTTCTCTTGAACACCCTTTTTGGGTCACTCAGAGTTGTATGGTCGATTTGCTTTCGAGGAGAGCTTGGGATTCCATCAGGTAATAATGCTTGGCCGTGTTCCGGGGTATTAAATACTTGTAGAGTCGAAATTTCCCCATTTTGGTCATCAATCCCGGTCCTTAAATGGGTTATTGCAACTGCTGCAACCTCACCCATGAGTAAGAGGGAAATAATTGCTGTGAGCATTGGGCTATGTGCTTTCATCTTTGGTGAACTTTCGGTGGATATTCTTTTTTTCTTTTTTTCTCCTTTTGTTTTCCTCTTTCCTGGACAATCCTCCGTCTTATATGTTTTCAAGGATAGATGCACAACACGTATGCCTTATATTGTGATCCACCAGCTCAGGATACTTTAGGCGAGCCGGAATTACCCAACAATGGCGTTGAATCACTTACACAATGTGTGAATGTTTTAAGAGACTCTTCTACTATGTCACCCCAAGGATAACTTTTGGGGCGGGGGTTTGGAAAAATTTCTTTTCTCCTAATCCCACGTGGTACAGGGATACTACCCGAAGATTTCAATGAAGTTTAGATGGGTTAACCACTCTTGAGTAAAAGTTTTTGGAGTGTTCCCGGGCATACTTTGAGTCTTTTTGGTTGTTGCCCGATGTTCCATAAAGGAAAACCGGCCAGCTTTCTATGTACATACCATTGTATCGAAACATCCAATGAACTCTACCTTGTTCTTTCTATTGGGAGTACGCTTTCAAATAGAATTGAGTTTTGAAAGAGGGGGGTTTTTCATACCTCTTCGAATGCGGGTTTCCTAGTTAAAGAACTTCCTAATTGGGATCGTGGGGCTTTTACAGATGTGTTTTTTTATGAATTCGCTTGCAAAAGGACATGCAGTAGAATGTCAGTGGATTGAAAGTGAAATGTAATAACTCCGGGTGAAATTTCTTGAAGCATGTGAACAGTATAAAGAAAACACGATTGCTTATTCTCAAGATTTCGCCGTTCAGGTCCAGCAATTCACCATACTAAAATCATTTAGTGTATGGATTTGATGTGGGGAGCTTATAAGCCAACAATGTCTTTTCACACTTTTTGGGATCTCTCTTTTCATTGCAGGGTGCCATTTCAAAAGCCGATCTTGACTTGTGTGTTGGCTTTTGTCTTGACTTGTGCAGACAGCCATTGTGGTAACAATCAAGCCAAATTTAAAAAATAGGTGAACATCCGTTTCTGCCCATATATTCACGCATTTGTTTATTGTTTTCAAAGCAGCGTAAGCCAGCACCACCCCTCTTTAAACACAGTCGTGGAAGATACTGTACGAGACTTTAAGAGACTTTAAGAGACTTTATTGGAATTTCTTATGGAGACATTTTGCATCTAAAACTTTCCCCGATGACATTTCTGCAACCTGTGACAAGCCAAAACAAGAAAAGGTGAAAAACTTAACTGCAACTACGTAGAGGGAAATACATGAGGTGTGAGCTTTTTTGGCCCTGAGCATTTAAAACTTAGACACCTGCAATTAAGCCTTTGGTCCAACGGAATTGAACAATAGCCTGGTTTTATTATAAGAATATTCAAAATTGCTCAAATTTCTCTGAAAAACAAAAAAAAAGGAAAGGAAAAGAAAAGAAAAAGAAAAGAAAAAAAACGGAACCAATAGACACTTACTGCCCGGTGTGTGAGCAATTATTCCCCGACTCATCTAACTATAATAATTTGATGGGTATAACTTTGTTGATTGGAATGAATATATCGACTACGTTTTTTACTACAAAATATATTTTCGAACTTTTCGCTGATATCCATATCTCGTTAAAATGATATTGAACTAAAAAATATATAAAAATATATTCTCGATATTTCTTTTGAAAGCCAGGGGTGGACCTGGTTCTCCTCTCGAGAACACCTCCCTGTAAGAGTGTTTCTTAGACATCGTCCCGGACCCGCACATCATCATCTACAGAGCCATCGCTTCCGGCTTTAGTTAGGTATCTAAAACTTCCAATTTCCTTAATTAGTGGGCGCTTTGTCAAGAGATGCTCGATTCAGCCGGAGATGGCACGCATAAGCAGGACGGACTCTCTAGTAAAGTTCTATTCTGAGCCTCTTTCAACAAAAACGCAAAAGAACAATTAAAATGTAAAAAAAAAAAAACAAGAAAAAAAATACCTCAAGCAACTATCATAAAAAAAACTCCTTCATCCTCGCTTGAGATCAAAACGCACTCAATTTCGCTCACTTCTCCTGAAACTTGGACCTCACTGGTTTCAGCAGCCGTTACGCTATCTTGAACTTTCTCTCTGTTTACTTGAATGCCGTTTAAAGAATCATCGAGGATGCTCATTTTGACTCTGATTAAGCCTCTCCCCTTAAGAATGGCCAAAACTCTGATCCTACTCGGATAGAGTCTTGATTTTTGGTGAACTAACTCAAAACTACGTAAACCTTCCCTCTTTCCTCGAGTTTGGCGTATACCATCAACAATGTCTCATTGTACATCGCAAAAGTCCAAGGAGGATTGCCCTTCTTGCACGAGTCTATGTAATTTGGGAGCTCGTTAGCCAATCGGCTACCATTCAGCTACCATTCAGCTACCATTCAGCTACCATTCAGCGTAGTAGACAATGAGCCTACTGATCACTGGTGTCGCTCTCCCTGCTGAGAGACCCACTCTCGTGATGAACGACGCCACTCTCCCGATGATACTCATTGCTTGGGCCGGTGCTTCGCCTCGAATGTGCTCCTTTGTTCGTCTCTATACCTCAGTATCGTGCCCAGGCCTAAGCTCGGGCTCATTCTATTTGAACACGCTAGTCGTTGCTTCTAGCGAGGACTGAAGCACCTGGTCATGGCCTAGTTTTTTACATATATCAAATCGATATATTAGGATATATATTTTCACTAAATTTTGGCCCGAGTCGATATCGATATCTAGTAATTAGTAAAAATATCACAATATAGCTCCAAATGTATTTCGCTAAATTTCGCATTTTACTAATTTTAATCTACACTGGGTATAAGGTTGGATCTTAAATAAGATGGCCTGTGCAGACACAATGTTGGGAGTTTTGAAACAATCGTAGGGTTGAACGTTGTATGACTCCTCTAAGACGTTCATGAGGCTCGTTCAGGAGGCTCTTCTCAAAACGGTAATGTGGAAAAGGAAATGTAAGAAGCAGAAATAAGTAGCATCACGCCAGGTTCTAGATTCACCCGTCGATGTTCGTGATTCTCTGCAAGATGGGATCTTTGTTGGGTTTTTGGAGGATATTTCCCTTTTGTATAGCAATACGGTGCATATAACGATAATGCATAGAACGTAGAAGTGTTGATGAAATAATTGTTCTTCCCATGATAACTCTATTACTACCGAAACAGAACTTTACAGCAATAATAGAGATAGCAACCATCGCTTTAGCATAATCCCATTTAGTAGAAATACCCCAAAAGATTTGAATTGGTCGATTCATAAGGTTGGCACATTTGAACTGATATTTTGACCTCCGGACTTTTAATTACTTCCCTATCGATAAATGGGGTATACCCCAAGCATTCTCATAAACCTCAATCTTAGAAAAAGAATGACATGGCTCGCTTTCCCGCCTTTCGAAACAAACTAGTGCGTTTCAACAGAAATGGTTGAACCGATTAGAGCGTCTGGGTATATTTTGTTGATGGTTCTGAAATGCAATATATTGGGCTCCAAAGCTCGTCGCCGCTTGAAGGTTCTCACCCCGATTTCCACGTCGTCGATGTTATGAGAAACACCCTGGAATTGAACTCCATCACAGGAATTTCCAATGACATCAATTTCCTGGCCTTGGATTCCCCTAGCACTTTGAACATCTTCTTATACATCTTCCTCGTTTGAGCCTCCCCAAGGGTAGTGACTTCAAGGCCAAGGCGTCGGAGATTGCCCAAGCCTTCAACAAGGGTGCATACTTGGCTGAAGTTAGAGCCGAGGGCCAGTTTTTGCAATTTTTCTTCAAGAAGAAATCCCTTTTCAACCATGTCATTACTTGACCAGAACCACCGACTACGGGTTCTTGCCTTTGGATTTGGGCAAAAGAGCCTTGTTTGACATCTCTTCTCCTAACGTGTCTAAGCCTTTCCACGCCGGTCACTTGAGATCCACGATTATCGGAGGATTTTTGGCGAGCGTTTACGAGAAGGTGGGATGGGAAGTCACTAGAATCACTTGGGAGACTGGGGAAAGCAGTTTGGTTTGTTGGCTGTTGGTTTTGAGAAATACGGTGATGAATCTAAGTTGCCGGTTGACCCAATTAACCACTTGTTCGATGTTTACGTGAGAATCAACAAAGATATTGCTGAAGGTGATGTGGCATTGGTGACCAAGCCAGTGCCTACTTCAAGACAATGGACGACGGTGACGAGAAGGCTTTGGGGATCTGGAAGAGATTCAGAGAATCGTCCATCGAGGAGTACATTGAAACTTACTCGCGTCTTAACATCGAGTACGATCTGTACTCCGGTGAGTCTCAAGTGTCGCAGGAGAAATTGGCTGAGGTGATGGAATTGCTCAACAAGAGTGGTTTGATTCATGAAGACAGGGGGGCCAAGCTTATTGACTTGACGAAATTTAACAAGAAGTTGGGTAAGTTTCTTGCACCGAAGTCGGATTGAACGACGTTGTACTTGACCAGGGATATCGGTGAGGCTATGCAGCGTTACGAAAAATACAAGTTCGACAAGATGATCTATGTGATTGCTGCGCAACAGGACGTGCACGCGGCTCAATTATTCGAGATCTTGAAGCAATTGGGATTCGAATGGGCAAAGAATTTGGAGAACATTAACTTCGATATGGGCCAAGGTATGTCCACCAGAAAGGGTACTGTTGTCTTCTTGGACCACATCTTCGAGGAGACCAAGGAAAAGATGCACGACGTTATGAAGAACAAGACCAAGTGGGAATCTCCTCGGTCATGATCCAAGATTTCCAGTCTAAGCGTATCAACAACTAGGAGTTTAAATGGGAGACCATGCTTTCTTAGGGAGACACCGGTCCGTACTTGCAACATGCCCATTCCCGTTTGAGCTCTCGCAAGAAAGTCGGGCATCTCGACAAACCGGCGTTTTCCTTGGCATAAGGCGCTGCGGCTGCTTATATAGTATGCACACAGTGATGAGGAGAATAAAGCTACCCGTTTTTTGATTATAAAAAGGTAGTGTTCAAATGCGATCAGGGTTCTCCTATTCATAGGGTGAATGATAAATCTTTGTTGTCTAACTTTCGACCTGATGCAACTCGCACTTTTTTGGCGGGCTTTGATGTGCGTTCGGTGAAAGGTGCTGGTGATTTGAAAGTTCGATTCATAGATGGTACTGTTGCTGTGTTGGAAGACATATTTTTATGATTCCCGAATGCCCTCGAACATTATAAGTGCTGTCAAATATAATCCTTTCCTCACTGTGTTGTTGGTGAAACCCTAGTTCGACTTGACACTATGGTAGTTCTTGGTCGTTTAGGACATGGTGCACCAGAAGTTGAGGTAGGAATACTTAACTTTGATGAGGAACTTCCTACAGTTGCGAGTTTTCCAACATTGAATCTGACAAGGCTTAATGAACCTTCCGATGATTCTGATGTTGTTGAAGTTGGTAATGAAGAAGTGGGAGTTCCGATTTTTCTGAAGCCTTCAGAAGACTCCTTTGAGTGGCATGGAAGACTTGGTCATTGCGGCGGAAAGCCGTTTAACCAGTTGAAGAAAGACTTGACTTTACGCAATCACAAAAAGAAACTACCTTAACTTAGTCACCAGTTTCCATTTTATGAAGAGCAGCACACAGGTTGAAACCCTTAAACTGGTATCAGATGAGGTCAGCACCCCGCCAAGAGGGCACGCTTTCCCAGCAGTAAATCACTCTTTAAAAGCTCTGGGTATATATGAGCCGCCAATCCGAATTACCAGGAGCTTCAAAATGACTTATTGCAGTGGTGTGTGCACATATTGTAACATCACGGTTCTGCAGAGATTTCAAAAGCGGGAGTTGTAGCATTATTATGGAGACCCTTCTTAAAAGGGCAAATATCTCCCTTTGAAACCTTTCGAACAAAACATTACCTAACTGATGTTTAAAAAATTAAAATGATAGACGATATTTTATGTGATCCCGGGTCGTGTGTCGCCCAACTTTTGCCAAACGAGCTCTATGAGAAGCTCTATGAGAAGCTCTATGAGAATATGCGCTTACAATGAACAACACTAATCCTCACGCCCTCTTTCACAACTTCACTTCTTATCTTTCACATGCACAAACGAACCATCCCTGG
Source organism: Metschnikowia lachancei (assembly GCA_030572615.1). Lineage (NCBI taxonomy): Eukaryota > Fungi > Ascomycota > Pichiomycetes > Serinales > Metschnikowiaceae > Metschnikowia > Metschnikowia lachancei. The sequence goes on from JAJMAK010000074.1 coordinate 28,597, forward strand.
CTCTTCCAACCTGAAATAGTAGGGTATTTCTAAAAGCAGTATGTGATTCTCAAGTATGGTTGTTTTTTTTCCGGTTGTAGTTTGTCTTTCGTTAAAAAATGATAGTTTGCAAAAATGGATTGGCGGGGGGTTTTTGAGCGTCTAAAATTTCTTCACTGAATTTATAGGCGATGCTTTTCCACAACATGACCAAAAACATGAAACTACATCCATAATGCTTTCACAGACACCCTACCTAAGCTTTCTTATGAGGGGTGAACAAGGGCACGTGCGCTAAACCTCCTGGATATGGTTAGCGTCAAAAGTTTCACCTCCACCTTCTCAATAGCGGCTCCCAGCCAAAATAGACATCAACATTGGCGGAGGCGGGATGCGGGAAATCGGGAAATGGAGAATCCGGGAAATCGGGAAATAAAAAATCGCCCCCAAGGCTCCGCTTTCTTGCAACTGCCTTTTCCGTCAAACTTACCCTCCGACGCGTTTTTCCCGCTACCACTCTGTGTGCCGGTTGCGTGCCCATTCTCTCTGTGTGCCGGTCCGGTGTGTCCGGATAAGAGAAAGATTGCGTGAGTGACATGGCGGGGTGTTAGCGCTTAGCGCATTCTGTGGATGCTTTCCTAATTAGGCAGCAGCCGCTTAGCGCACACTCCCGGGTCCCTGGAACCACCCCATCAGATAGCACAGACATATAAAAGGCATGGGTGTCCTCGCCTTGACGAGTGTTTTACTTATTTTTCTCTCTTCATTCGTATACGTGTTTTACCCTGCTGAAATGTCCGTGTGCGAGAAATATTTCCCTGAAGAACCAAAGGCGCCATTGTTGGCCACTGCATTCCCAGGCCCACAATCCACTGCTGCGTTGGCCTCGCTCAGCAAAGTCACTGACGGCAGACCGGTTTATTTCGTTGCCGACTACTCCAAGTCGCTGGGCAACTACATTGTGGATGTGGATGGAAACGCTTACTTAGACGTGTACGCACAAATTGCTTCCATTCCGTTGGGGTACAATAACCCCGCGCTTATTGAAACGGCCAAGTCGGACAAAATGATCAACGCCATTGTCAACAGACCTGCTTTGGGTAACTTCCCAGGAAAGGACACCGAGGAGATTATCACTGAGTTGTTGAAGGTTGCTCCAGAGGGCCAAGATAAGGTGTGGTCGGGTTTATCGGGAGCAGACGCCAACGAGTTGGCTTTCAAGGCTGCCTTCATGTGGTACCAGTCCAAGCGTAGAGGCTTTGCCACGCCTTTCTCTGACCACGAGAACGAGTCTGTCATGAAGAACCAGGCCCCTGGATCGCCTGAACTTGCCATCTTGTCGTTCCAGCGTGCATTCCACGGCAGATTATTTGCATCTGCATCCACCACATGCTCTAAACCCATTCATAAGTTGGACATGCCATCTTTCAACTGGCCAAAGGCTGAGTTCCCTTCTTACAAGTACCCATTGGACGAAAACGCCGATGCTAACAAGCAGGAGGATGAGCGTTGCTTGGCGATTGTCGAGACATTGTTGAAGTCATGGAACGTGCCCATCGCCGCTGTGTTGGTGGAACCCATCCAGTCCGAGGGTGGTGACAATCACGCTTCCAGCGAGTTCTTCCAGGGCTTGAGAGATGTCACGTTGAAGTACGGCTCGCTTTTGATTGTGGATGAAGTCCAGACTGGTGTTGGAGCTACCGGTAAGATGTGGGCACACGAGCACTTCAACATTACGCCCAAGCCGGACCTTGTAACTTTCTCGAAGAAGTTCCAATCCGCTGGTTACTATTACCACAGCGACGAGTTGATTCCTAACCAACCCTACCGTCAATTCAACACGTGGTGCGGAGACCCAGCCAGAATGATCTTGGCCGGTGCCATTGGTCAAGAGGTTGTCAAGCACGACTTGGTGAAGCAAGCTGCACGTGTAGGAGACTACTTGTACGGCAAGTTGGAGAAGTTGGCGGAGAAGTACCCGGAGTACCTCTCGGACTTGAGAGGAAAGGGCCGTGCCACTTTCATTGCATGGTCTTTCAAAAAGCCGGAATTGAGAAATAAGTTTTTGGGAGATATGAAGACTGTGGGCATTAACATTGGAGGATGTGCAGAGGACTCTGTGAGATTGAGACCAACGTTGGTTTTTGAAGAGAAACACGCCGATATTTTGGTGGCGGGGGTGGAGAAAGTCTTGTCGGGTTACTAGAGCTGCGTGGGCAGCAATTTATACAGATTTTCACATCTAAGTAAATAACATAATAATGGATATCAATGAGGATCGAAGCATGATGGGCTGGAATTTACTATATTTGTGGGAGCGAACGATATTAAAATTGAAAATGTATAAGAAAAAAACGAGAGACCTCCTGTTGGAAATTATGTGGACCTCATATTGGTGATTTGGCTCGGATAAACCACTCCCGTCCCATGTGTTGCAATTGCCTTATTGAATTGCAGTAGTATGATCAGCGGATGCTTCGTTGGCGATACAGTGAAACTTCACTAATTCGATCCCCCGCTTTCCATATATTTCATTTTGAATCTCTCACTAAGTCCAGCTTTGACAGCATCAATCTCGGATTGGGACAGCAAAGAGATGAGTAGATCATCGACATAAAGTGCCAATAGTAATAAGGTAGAACCCACGTACTTAAAGAAAAGGCAGGGTTCGTTGACAGCTTTCTGGAAACCCATCAAAAAGAGTTCACTACTAATGGTCTGATTCCACATAAGTGGAGCTTGCTTCAAACCCTAGAGTGACTTATCAAGCTTAAGAACATAGTCGCTCTTAGTTGTTGAACTGGTAGTAACCCCTTCTGGAGTTATGTGATAACCAGAGGGTTGCTTCATGTAGAGGTCCTTATCTAGTACACCATTAAGAAAAGCAGTCTTAACGTCCATTTGATTGACAGCCATGTTGTGTAGTGAAGCGATGGCAAAGACCAACCTCACACTGGCATGTTTAATCACTGGAGCAAAAGTGTCCTCGAAATCAATACCTTCTACCTGAGTAAAACCTTTGGCAACTAATCTGGCTTTGTAGAGGCCAGGGTCCTTAATAGTGAAACCCCATCGACAGCCGATTTGTTTAACACTTGGAGGACGTTCAACAGCATGAAAAGTTTTATTCTCCAAAAGAGAATTCCATTCAGAATCACAAGCAACCTTCCATTTATCAGCGTCTGCAAGACGCATGGCTTCGGTGTAAGAGTCAGGAACGTCGAGACTCAAATCCGACAGCTGTGCAATAAGGTTATTGACATCATGTCTTAAGTCTTCAATAGAATAGACAGATGGAACCTGTCTTGACTCGTCCAGAGAAGTGGCCGACAACATTTGGGTCACTTCAAACACAGACCCGTCATCTAAGGTCTCCGCACAATTAAACGTACCCACAGAATTATGCGTTTGTATATGCTTTCTCCCTCTCGAAACAAGATTGGTTTCCTCGTCAGAGTAGATTTCATCATCCAGGTCAGACGTGTCCGGACCGGGAAGACCCAAGTCAGGTTCACGCATCCAACCAGAATCCTGCCCATGTGTAAGATCTGTATCGTAAGAACCGGTCGAGCCGGAGTAATCCTCGAAGACCTCATGGACAGCCGCAGGAGTGTGATCTCGGCCATGTTTGTGAAAAACCATCGATGGTGGGGTTTATTTGACTGTAAAATTTTTGACCTCAAAAAGATCCTGAGCTAGAAATGGACTACAGTTTAGAAAAAAAAAAACACTAAAGGAAACGTATTTGAGGCACAGATGAACTAAGCCATTAAATCTGTGCCATTAAATCTGAGCCAAAAGATCTCTTCGTGGATTTTTGATATAAAATATCTCTAAATGTCTTGCAATTTTTCTGTACTTTATTCTTATTCTCTTTTAATTGCAGCTTCCTCGGTCCAGAAGACGAGGATCTACCACCGTGGGAAGATATCCAACAATTCTTAATTTGATCGAGTGTCATCAATCAGTGTCTGAAGAAGATGAGATAAGTGAGTCTTCTGAAGCACTTGAACCTTGTAAGGTCAGTTCTTTAGATGCTTTACAAGGTATTTCCAATGCAATCTCTTTCTTTAATTACCAAAATGAATACACCCCGGAAATGAGAAAGCAGCTCGCACCTGTGGTTGAGGTTGTAGCGAGTATTAGGAGTCAGACAAGACAACAAGTCACACTTGACTCACTTGCCATTTCTAACGATGCTGCTCGGCAAGATCGTTCTAGGGATGGATTCTATTCTCACTCTTACTCTGATATCACAGCCCTACTTCAAGTTTGCAGAAGGCATTCTCCGGTAGTGAGTGAAGAAACTGTGTGATCTTGTCTCTGGGTAACGAGGCATCCCAAAATGGAGGACACTTTTAGAATGATCACAAACCGCATTTATATATATTATATATATATTGCTTAATCCACTACCAAAAACACATTAAGTATAGATCGTTACCATGGTATGTCAAAACAATCCCTACTGATTGAAGGGCTGTTAATGTTGCTAATATGACGTTTTGGTGACTAGGAAAATATGGTTGAGACACGACGAATGTCGATGTGTCGGGGACAGGGTTTCTTCCCAGAAGAAAGAAATGGAGAAACCCCTTTTTTGGCCCCCCCAATCGAAATAACAAGGAGTATTTAGAACCAAATACATTATCCAGGTGGAGTAGGTTATTATTGAAGATAACCGAACCACCTTCCAAAACTATTATACTCCGTATCGCCTGTGCACGTATCAGCGCATCTAACTGATTGTTTCATTTATTCAACAGTTAAACCTACCAATTTTTAGGCTGTCCACATTTTATACGCAGTATGTATAATGTGTATGCAGTATCTACAAATCTCATATGCACAAATCCCCTATATGCCAAACAAAACTCCGATTTCCGTCAAAACCGAATTGTTTTCGTTCAATATTTAGGTCCGAATAAGTGACGTTTCACTGTACTGCAAACATACAGCGATTGAGTGCTCGTGATAGTTATTCAAGAACGAGGTTAGCAACGAGTTTTTTGTATAGTGTACTGCATATAGACGCAAACCCTCCAACCTCGCTTGGTTCTGAAATCGGGATGTACTCAAAAGAACACGGTCTAAACAGGGTTGAACGTCCCCTTGGCCTAAAAAGGATTTATTCAGAAATCAAAAACAACCCTTTATTCCCTATTTGACATGCTTCCAGACGCAGAACCTAGGGATGTCAATCTCGAGGTCGACTTTGATCCTGAGAGAACTTCTGGTGCCTCCTTTCCGATAGAACACATCACGAATGTTCAGGGAGACGAGGAGGCCGTCGAGGAACCTTACGATTACGACGAGGACAACACCAACCCCGATTCAGAAGAAGAGACGGAGGTGGTGGATCTTTCAGCTGATGATATACAGAGACGAGCTCACATGGCGATGTTGGTAGACGCGATGGTAGGTAAGCAACTGACTTCCCCCCAGATGTTGAATTACATTGACAAAATTAGGTATCCCGTTATCTTGCTTGGAGCCTGCAGTCCACTGAATAAAAAGCTTCATGTTAATACTATTGCACTTGGAGAATTAACTGCGAAGCAAAGGTTGCTTTTCAAGTATGTGAACACCGTTCTTCAGCATCCCGCGTGTGTTGAATTATGCCTGAGGGAGTGGCTGCTGGAGAATACCACTCGAAATTACGGTTATGCGATAAGGGATTATGTTGCTTTCATGGCCGAGTACAAAATCCGAGACAAAGACGTGGATAATTCCAATTTCGTGGTGAACGGGTTATACATGGTGGAATGCATGAAAGATCTTGTTCGGCAGCTTTATGAAAAAAATGGAGGGCCCTGTCTGGGTTACGTTAAAAAGCTTCTGACTTTTAAAAGTGCATTGGAAGGCCTACAGGATTGTCTTGCGCTTTATCGTACGTTAGAAATCGCGGACGAAGACGAGAAGCAGGCCGAATACACTAAATTACGACAGGTGCACAATGCCCATCTTGTGAGAAATTTCCTCAAAGAGAGAACGCAACAAAGCCGGAATATAGGAAGAAACACTTTTGATAACAAAGGAAGAAGTGGAATGTTTACCGATAGATATCTGGATGATGATGTCATGAGAATGTCGACTAACATGTGGAACAGGACTGGCTTGGGTGGTAAATGGAACATCTACTCAGGTATCAACGGATGGATAGGGCTTTTGTTGGGACATCACTATTTATTGCGAGGCCTGAACAAAAGGGCTCTTGAGCTTTCTGATGCAATCTACGCAATGCAGAAAACAACTCGCGGAGATATACCACTTTTAGCTTTTCAGCTTACTAAGGAAAAAACAATGGGCCCGGATGGGAAACCACGATTCATGGGAAGTGCTCGCAGCAAAGATGTCCGAACATGTGTCATTTCTGCCTTCGCATTTTCGTTGTGGTATCGATTTGATTTTAAAACTGGCCCTCTATATGGTAAAAATCTTCCCAATTTTCTAGACAAGAAAAGTTGGTATCCTCTCAAGGTTCTTTTTTCCGTAAAGAACACTGTCAATGAGATCAGCCCCCATCACGAAAATGATTTGATGAAAATGTGTCTTGATAGTATTGGTCTCGTCGCGACTAAAACAACTCATCTCTCGAGAAAGTCCACTGCCCAGGGTGCGGATGCCAATGATATTAACGAGGACCACATCAGAAGTGCAGGCCCTTGGATAAACAGCTCGCTTATCAAGTATTATCTCTCGCCATTCCCGTTTAAGTTTATACACTATGTGACGGGTTTCAAAAGTGATGAACCATACAAAATTGATCGGGACATCGACCCGCCAGATGAGTTGAAGAAAATGATTTTTCCGCATCTTGAGGAGTGGATCTCGATGGTTGAGAATCGCACGGATCAAAAAGGCTTACAGCCACGGGAAAAAGACGATGCTATTTTGGACTTTCTTAAGATGCTTCAATCATTCAGGTCTATTTTGATTCAGGATTTGGCCGTGTGGATGGAATTTTCGTCTGAAAGTATCTTCTGTACCCATGAAATAACGAAACATCCTCTCTTTTTGGATTTCATGGCCAGAATGAGACGGGAAAGAGAAAGGGGGTCCGTCTTTCCCGATCTTAGTCCTTTTTTGAAGGAAATTTCCCATTTCTCAAGGCCTATTGCCATTGCATTGAATGGAGTGAAGCATGTGTGCGAAGAATTATTCGAATTGATTAATAAAGAATTCGAATTGCTTAAGACCAATGGTAAAGAGGTGCTAGCGAAACTAAGTGCGGCAGATGATAAGCAGTCGGAGATTAATGATACTCTAATTGAATTAAAGGGGGACTCATACCATTTGAGAGAAATGTTGGAGGCAATGGCTCAAGAACAAAGATATATGTTTGAGGAGCTCGGAAAATTGGGTCCCGAAGTCAGTCATATCAGAAACTGTTTGAGAGGGCGGACCTCATTGACGGGCGTTGGGACGCTTACAGCCAGACTGGAGGAGGAACAGCCTGTAGAAGGGGATAGGTTGGACCTACAAACCGACGATTTAGCGGCCAGAATTAATCCAAAAGATCCTAGATTTAAATTGCTTGATTTTACCACTGTGAAGGCCTTACTTGATGAGTGGTATATACTGACACCAGCGAGGCTAAGCATTGAGGCACGCGAAGCCCAATACAATCTGGAGTGGAGGCCTGAGGCAAGTGTAAAAGCCAGCTTCCGGAGGAAAAAGTCTGTCATCAATTTCTTGCATCAACATGGAAATTCGCTTTCAGATGATAACATGACAGTGAGGCAAGTAGGCCGCATTCTTGATACATACAGGGTTGCGAGAGGCTGGACGCTTTCAGGACTCATCAAAAAAAGGATTGAATTAAAAGCAGGACAAGTCAAGACTGCGGAAGCATTGTCGGCAATGTGGAATGAAATCTCTTCTGATACACGTGAAGCAATATTGGCGGGCGATACCGCGTTCATTGTTTCGCATAAAGCTGAAATTCTTGCCAAAATCCCCCAGAGTGATCTTATGTTTGATGCTGAAAAAGTAACAAAAGACTTATCACTGAAAAGGAGGAAAACTGATGATCAGAATATGTGCATTTAGGTTTCTTGAAAATACGCAGAATTAGTATCGAGATGAAATTACAGTAGTCCGTCTTTAAGCCGGACATATTATAAGCCGGAACCTCGTTTTGATGGAACGCCGCACGATAGTACTTTTTCTGGGCCATAGTGAACACTCTGAAGTATGGGGGAAACCCCCTGTTTATACGGATACCTGGTTTCTCATAAGACGGAGTTTTTGGAACCTAAAGAGGTTTTCTTTTTTGGATTTGAGGAAGAAATATTGCCCGAATAACACCCGGGACACCCTGAGTTGCTCCAAAAACACGACGAAAGCCAGCAGACACGTCACAGATCATTGCCGTATGAAAGTCGCAAGTTTCTCGTGACTTTTGCGGGTCCTTTGAGAAAGATATACAATGAAGTAAATGGCTCTCAAAGGAATTGGGCTTGTGGTAAGGCTAGAAGATCGAACAACGTTGCCGACTGTTCTCGGACCCCAACATTTGACCATGGGTATCCGTTCCAAGGCTGCTGAAACTGACCTCTCGGAGATTTTGCCTGAAGAAATCGAGGAGCAAGTCAAGAACGCTGCTGGGGTTTCCATGGGTACGGTGTTTTCTTGTTTTTGGGATTCATAATGTTACTCAATGTTTCCCATTCCGGAACCTTGATTGATTGACCTGAACATCTACAAGATTGGAAGAATTCCAGATCTTTCTTTTTCTGGGGCAAGTCTTAAAAGTAGAAGACAATAATTTGCTGACTGTTTATGGTATTTGACAGGTGCGGTGTCGTAAATTAGGCCACGCCTCTTGGAGATCCATCCTTCTCATCTTTCAACCCACCTATTTCCGGCAACTTCAAATGACGGTGATTCTCTTTGCAACCCCTAGGATACTTTTCCCTTCCCTTGCTGCATGTACTGGGGCAATACAAAATTAAAAGTTGATTCTTTACACGAAACAGCCATTAAAGCCACCGTGACTACTGATCTGGGTATACGGCAGCATCACGATAACATCTCAAAGAGTAAGAGAAACACTAGGTAAAAAAGAATTGTAATGGTGAAACCATCTTCATTATGTTACAAAGAAATCGCCATGGTGAAGTATAATTGGGATCGAAGACTTACTAAAAGGAACAAACACAGTTCTTTTAAACCCATATGAGAGACCCTACGACTGGATGTTCCCTTGCCTGATGTACATCTATAACGGATGACAACAGACATTACACAGACATTACAACCCAAATTCAAAATGCTTGCAACCGCTCCCGTCACTTGACTGATGTTGATATCATTGAAATAGATCTGGACGATGAAAGTACGCTGCAGAGGATTCTACGCAGTTGCTGCTCATTTGTTTAGATGAAGACTCCACGACCATGCTGCCTGATTGTCACGATGACGAGGGTCTTACTAATGTGACAAGAACGCATTCTAACTTTTTCAACTAGAAAATTTTATTTCTGCATTATTCATACGACTACTTTCAAATCATACAGCTGTGTATCAATTCAAATTGAAACCAAGCAAGCATAAATATACTTAATATTTCCTAATTAGGAGGGAGGGTTATTTATATGCAAGAAAAGTTAAAGTCATAAGCCAGGCAATTTCATCCAAGAGATCAATCGGTCTTACGGAGGTATTAGGCTTACAGAGGTATTAGGCTTACAGAGGTATTACTGTAGAATGCTGAGTTCTGCGCGTCCATGATCCGCGTCTTTTATAACGATATGGTCATAGATCCGGCCTCCCAAGAGACACTATCTAGTTAATAGTTATACGTGATACATTGTTTTAGTGGGCTTTCAAGGAAAGTTCGGAGCAACAGTAGTAGCAGAAACAAACGAGAACCCTTTTTTGCCGTGCCAATTCATGGTTTACCGAAAAGGAAATATTTTTATAATCCCTGTCTGGACGTGCGGCTGGCCCCACCGCGACTTCCATCTGGGGCCAACCGAGACCGAGACCGGCATCTGAATGGTGGGCCTGGAACAGGTTGGTATCTTTCTTTTTTATATTGTTTTGTTATTTTCTTTTGTTTTCTTTTGTTGTTTTGTTTTCTTTTGTTGTTTGTGTTTTCCGATTCAGGCTATTTACACCTGTTTTCTATAGCACACCCCATATTTACTGTCGCTCTTTACCCTTACTTATACTGCCGAGCCTGCGGAGCCTGCGGAGCCACAGCCATAATATTTTTCCACCGGTTTCGCTCACTCAGTCGTTCACTCACTACCGGTGTATCTGGTGCCATTCATTGAAACCCATTCTTCAACAAACACGGTTGTGCACGAAAACTTCCACCAAGACATTATAGACATTTTTCGCAAGCAGATTCCAACTATCTGGACATTCCTTTTAGATAAACCTTGTGTCACATCCACTCGCTGATTGAAGTTGAGATTTTTCAGGACTCATAACCACCAAATATAGAAGGCCAATTTTCAAACATCCAAAAACAAACAAACCACAGTATGTCTGCAGCACCCCGTGATGAACCGGTGCCCGCCAAACTCAAAAGATACATCAAACTCGAATCCAATGCCTCGCTTATTGCTGGTGGTATTGCTGGTGCCGTTTCTCGGACCATAGTATCGCCATTCGAACGAGCCAAAATCTTGCTCCAGCTCCAGGGCCCCGAGGCCCAAAAGGCCTACCAGGGTATGTTCCCCACCATCTGGAAAATGTATAAAGATGAAGGCTGGCGAGGCTGGTTCCGGGGTAACACCTTGAATTGTATTCGTATAGTACCATACAGTGCTGTGCAGTTTGCAGTGTTTGAAAAATGCAAGCTTCTTCTAGTAAGCATGAAGCCCGAGGGAGAGCAAGTCCTCACCGACACCGACCGGCTTTTGGCTGGGTCTATTGGTGGAATCAGCTCCGTTTTAGCCACCTACCCATTGGATTTGGTGCGCGCACGCATCACCATCCAAACAGCGTCGTTGAAACGCCTCAACAAGGGTAAATTGGTCAAGGCCCCGGGCGTGTGGCAGACTTTGACCGATGTATATAAAAACGAAGGCGGCATTCCTGCTTTGTACCGGGGAATTGTCCCCACAACCTTGGGGGTGGCGCCATATGTGGCGCTCAACTTTGCCCTGTACGAAAACTTGCGGGAGATGATGAAAGAGTCCGCCTACGACTTCAGCAACCCGCTCTGGAAATTAGGCGCCGGTGCGCTAAGCAGTTTCATGAGCGGCGTCTTGATATACCCTCTAGATCTACTTAGAAAACGCTACCAGGTGGCCAGTATGGCCGGAGGAGAGCTTGGGTTTCAATATCGCTCCGTCACCCACGCTTTGGTGACCATTTTCAAGCAGGAGGGCTTTTTCGGTGCATACAAGGGCTTGACGGCGAACCTCTATAAGATCGTGCCGTCGATGGCAGTCAGCTGGCTCTGTTACGATTCGCTCAAAGACTTTATCGCTGTTTGGTAATTCTGTCTATGCCAAAATACACTTCCACGCTATCGCCAATAGCATGATTCACTTCACCTATGCAGATATTCCTGGGGTGTTTTAAGAAAGATCTTTTGTCGTATCCATGTCTTAACTGAAGTAATTCATGAGAAGTTATTGGTCACATGCCATGATACATTGAACTCTTTTGACACCAGACACGATATATCTAAGAAACAGCTGTGTGCAACACATTCAGCCCCACCTCAATCGAGATTGATGCCTAGTATACAAATGTTTACTTTGTCTACCTTAATGACTGATAGACCCAGATATTATCTACAACAAGGGTTGGATAAGTGTGGGCAAAGCTAAAAGTTTTCCGCAAATCAGTAAGCTTTGTAGAAATTCGCCCATAATTAGTAATCAAATGTGCTATTTTGGCAAAAATGCCACCCATTTGTAGCCAAAACAAACTTGGTTCCTATATCGTTGAGTGATTGGGCCAAATCCGGCTGCTCTCTCAAAAAAATCTACCATGGAGAGACCACTTAGAATGTTCATCAATACGTGTTTTGGGAAAAAAGCCTCTGCTTTCTGATTTGGCCACCCTACCGTGGTATTTCGGTTCTTCTAATCGTGGCAGGGTTGAATGTTAGTGGATATTGTTATAACGAGGTAACATCTGCGGTGATTTTGCAGCCCTTTTTCATTGCAATTGCAAAAAGAACGGGAAAACTGCCCAGCTTCTACTACGTCACCACAAGTAATTATGCGTCCGGATACGTTGCTTTAAACAGCACGGTTCATGACACGCTTTGGATACAAGATCTCTGCCACAAGCTAGGGTTAGAGACTATTGAAGCACCAAAGATATTGGAGGACAACATGGGTGTTGTACTATTGTACTAGGTGTTGTACTGGGTGTTGTACTGGGTGTTGTACTTAGTGAGAATGGAACGGGATCAAATCCCAGCAACAACAAATTTGGCATTAAGGAGAAACATGTACAAGACAGGACCCAGAGGGGTGATGTGCAAGTATCATATGTCAGCACATTCGACAACGTAGCAGACACCTTTACCAAAGGACTACAGCTTGTTTCATTCGGAAGACACTGGCCTTTCTTGGGATACAATGGCAGGTTTGAGATAGAGCCATTGCTCGTCGATGTATTCTGTTCGAACCATGATTCACGGGAGTTTCAGAATATAACTAGCACGAATATAAATAGCACGAATATAAATAGCAAGAATATAAATAGTACGCTCTGCTTATTACACGGTTGAGGAGATGGACACGTAGCAGAAAACGTCGAATATATAAGCGGCGGAAGTTGCACCGGAAGAAAAACAACTCCTTTTCTCTTCAGGGACTCTGTACCAGAAATAGAGATAATCAAGAATAATCAATAGACATCTTCACAGATTCTAGTACCAAGCAATGGTGGGTTTGGGGGATTTCTATAACAAATAAACCAACCAACTAACGGGGGTATCTCAGACCCCCCAACTTTTCTAAGGCCATAATCTATGGCCCAAAAGGAATAGAATATGTGGACCCTGAAACCTCCTAATCCTATCTAATAGTTATCTGGTTGATCCTGCCAGTAGTCATATGCAGTGTTGATTGGAATGGATATATCGACTACGTTTTTTACTACGAAATATATTATCGAACTTTTTGCTGATATCCATATCTAGTTAAGATGATATTTAACTAAAGAAATATATAAAAATATATTCTCGATATTTCTTTTGAAAGCCAGGGGTGGAGCTGCTCCTCCTCTCGAGAATGCCTCCCCGTACAAGTGTTTTTTCAGACATCGTCCCGGACCCGAACATCATCATCTACAGATCCATCGATTCCGTCTCCGTCTAAAACATCCGTTTTCCTTGATTAGCGGGCACTTTGTTAAGAGAATCCCGATTCAGCCGGAGATAGCACACTCACGCAGCACACTCTCTCTAGTAAAGTTCTACTCTGAGTCTCTTCTATCATAAAAATGATACTTCAAGCAACTATCATAAAAAAACGCCTTCATCCTCGCTTGAGATAAACGCACTCAATTTCGCTCACTTCTCCAGAAACTTGGACCTCACTGGTATCAGCAGCCGTTACGCTATCTTGAACTTTCTCTCTGTTTACTTGAATGTCATTTGAAGAATCATCGAGGATGCTCATTTTGACTCTGATTAAGCCTCTCGCCTTAAGAATGGTCAAAACTCTGATCGTACTCGGATAGAGTCTTGATTTTTGGTGAACTAACTGAAAACTACGTAAACCTTCCCTCTTTAATCCTCGAGTTTGGCGTATACCTCGAGCTTGGCGTATACCGTCAACAATGTCTCATTGTACATCGCAAAAGTCCAAGGAGGATTGCCCAACTTTCTTGCACGAGTCTATGCTGATTTGGGAGCTCGTTAGCCAATCGGCTACCATTCCGCTACCATTCAGCGTAGTAGACAATGAACCTACTGATGACTGGTGTCGCTCTCCCTGCTGAGAGACCCCCACTCTCGTGATGAACGACGCACTCTCCCGATGATACTCATTGCTTGGGCCGGTGCTTCCCCTCGAATGTGCTCCTTTGTTTGTCTCTGTACCTCAGTACCTTCAAATCGTGCCCAGGCCTAAGCTCGGGATCTGCCGATGCCATTTGAACACGCTAGTTGTTGCTTGTAGCGAGGGCTGAAGCACCTGGTCATAGGCTAGTTTTTGTCAGGTAAAGTATAAGCGGTTAGCTAAAACACTCGCGCTCAAACACCACGTCTCACCGTTTCCGGAAGTCGGACTATATAGACCCCGGTATTTCCACATCTAATGATGGAAAAACCATTCTTATTTTAACTACTTTTCTTAATAAGTTTCACTCTTCAATCAATATTCAATCAATATTCAATCAATATTCAATCAGTCTTCAATCAATTTTCAATCAATCCTCAATCAATCCTCAATCAATATTCAATCAATATTCAATCAATATTCAATCTCATATCAATCAATCGACAAAGGAACAATTTCTTCAGACACTCTTCTTACCTGTTTCTTTCGTCTTCTTACAATTTGCAGACTTAATTATTAATTTCTGACAGTTTTTTACATATATCGAATCGATATATTAGGATATATTCTTTTACTAAATTTTTCACCGAGTCAATATGAATCTAGTAAATAGTAAAAATATCAAAATATAGCTCAAAATCTATTTCGCTAAATTTCGCATTTTACTAATTTTAATCTACACTGGTCATATGCTTGTCCCAAACATTAAGCCATGCGTGTCTAAGTATAAACATCTATACAGTGAAGCTGCGAATATCTCATCAAATCAGCTATCTTTATTTGATAGTACCTTGCTAATTGACACACCCCTAGAAATTCTACCTAATACATACATTCTACCTAATACATGCATTCTACCTAATACATACATTCTACCTAATACATACATTCAAGCCCAGCTCTGGAAGGCCCGCCGCAGCCAACGACCTGTACACTGGTCACGTGCGCGGCCCCACCAGCCAACCACATTACTCGCAACTTCGCAGTGGGCAGAAAAACTTCGTTGGTAAAACAGCTTTGATAGGAACCCACCAATTCAACCATCTACAATGAGATCCAGTCAGATTTTGAGACTTGCTGCTAAGAAGAACAACGCTGCTCCTAAGGTGCCTGTGCCTGTGGAAATGTACCCATTGTTTGCTGCCATTGGTGTTGCTGTGGCATCATTGGGGTTCTTCACTTACAGACACTTTGCCTACGACCAGCAATTGAGATTGTGGAAAAACCCTAACTTGTCCAACTTGGATGCTGTGTTGAACAAGGCAGCTGAGGACGAGAAGGCTTCTTCTTCCGAGTAAATGCTAGGAAACTTGGGAACAAAAGTGCTTCATTTTTGGTGGTGTGGCAGTTTTGATGTGAATATATTGATGTGAATATATTGATGTGATTGATTTTTTTATCATGGGCGAAAGGGCCGGTTCATGAGCGAAAGGGCCGGGTTCGGGCGGCCTTCTTTTACAGTTATTCTAAATAAACGCTTCGATAATGGTAGATTTGTACATTTGCTTTGCACGTTGGGTAAATGGTGGATGGATTTCTACAAACACACTCTATTTACAAGTTCAACCATATTGGTGCGTAAAACTTCCCCATACACCCTGAAATGATCCCCTTAATTTCGAATGTTCGTATAGTAATTGGTGACCTCGGCCGTATCGTCCAATAGTTCAATACACTTGGCCATACTCTTCTCAAGACCTTCAGGGAAATCCACCTCACTCTCGGCATCAGCAATAAACGTCGTTTTCGAGTCCCTCAATTTGTATCCTCTCTCCGACAAACTGTTGGATACTGCGTTCAAGTCACTGGGGTCGGTGATGATCTTATACAAGGTTTCTCCGTCGTACTCACCGTCTAGGTCGTCGAATTCCACCACATCTTCGGCACCCACCTCGATTGCCACCTCGAAAATCTCATCAAACAGCTCGGTTGATGACGCTGGCTCGAACACAACCTCTCCCTTACGCTGGAAAATATACTGGCACGGAGATAAAGCTGCGTTAAACTTGGAAAGAGCATGTTTAACAAGCCCAATAGTGCGAGTTTTGTTGTCGGTGTTGGCCTCTACAATGAAAGCAACGCCCCCGGGGCCCATGAACTCGTACATCACCTCAAACGTCTGTGCTGCGTTGCCGGTTCCCTCGCCGGTACCTCTTTTGATCGCATTATCGATGATTTTCTTGGTGATATTGGCCTTTCTGGCCTTTTCTATAAGCGTGGCCAACTGCGCGTTTCCGTCAACGCCACCTTGCTTGACACTGGTGGTGATGCGCGTGGCCATGGCAAACGCCTCCTTGGACTTTTTGGCGTCGTTTTTGGCCTTATCGTGTCGGATATTCTGCCACTTCGAGTGGCCTGCACTAACAAGGGACGTACCATGGAACAAACGGTGGCCCGCGGGGAAAGGGCGTGTACGACGTAATAAATTAAACATTTCTGGCCGAAGGCGTGCTTCACGCTTTGCTTTAGGTTGTTTTCCGCTTCTTATGGGTGCACTAGACACTTGATGGAAGTGATCTTGAGCGAAGGACATGTCACGTCACGTGCGCGGATTTACCATGGTGCCATCTGCCAGTCATAGCACCAGATATGGCCCCAGATATGGCCCCTTGTATATTCTATGTGAGGCCTTTTAATTTTATAGAATAAATTTCATGTTGTTTTGTTTACTGGAACTCCCGGTGGCTTTTGAGGCACTTATGCTGTTTTTGGTTGCTGTTTTTGATTGCCAGGCATACAACGATAAGACTGGTTAGTACGATAAAATAAAGCTTGTCATTAACTTAATTAGAAAGTGGGTGATGGAACCTTGACTCGGATAAAAGTCGTCTCTTCGGTTTCACAGAAGAAGAAATCCCTTATTCTCGAACATTGGCTCTTCCACGCAGATGGGTCTCTTGGCTTATCTATGTTGAATACTCTGATGATATTCTCTAGTACCAGGAATTATCGTCCTTTACTTCTGTTAAACCTTCCTGGGGATGAAGAAAGTCGGAATAGCAATTCTTTGTGATTCTTAAGGAAATTTGATTTAGGGACTTGATAATTTTCCATGTTTCCCAAAAAGCCGGGGCCTCGCTCCAATTATTTGATGATGGGTGTAAAATTTGAATACGGAAAGAGGCCTTTTCAAGGATAAATGCCCCAAAAAAGTTGTTTCCAATAATCACTGTTATATTTAATTGCAACATTGAAACAGTCCATTTTAGCACAGCTTTTTCGGTATCCTTCTTCTTTTTTCTTAAAGAAACAATTGTACCATGTCAAGTGTACCAATAACCAGTTAGGTTAAAGTAATAAATTCACTTTTTAAGCCAACACCTTGAACTATGCAATCGTACGCCATTTAGTTGTTGGGGAAAAAAATCTCTGTACCTTCAGAAATAGATTTTGAACCATTCTTTGAATGTATAATAAAACCAACGTTTTCGCTCTTCGGAGGTTGATCATGTTTGAAGAAACCTTTGTGGAACACACCTTACTCGATTAACTAGCTGATGTTTATCTAAAGGGAGTGTTGGAAGATATTTTCTCTTTCGTTTCCAGGGATTTTACCTATACAATATGTAGGTGTATTCCGAGTAATTGGGTGTGGCAACTCAGGGTTCGGGTGAGTCACGGGACGGACCAGCGAGCCCACATCCTTATTTGAATTGAAATCTTAAAGACCCTTGAATATCTTATACATTTTTTGGAGAACTTTTAAAACAACTAACTGATGTTAGTTGTCGCTTAAGCACTTTAGTGCTTTAGTGCAAACAGTGAGTAGTTGGGATACGGGCATCCTCGATTCATCAAGGGGGTCATGTTAAAGAGAAAACAAAAGAGTTTGGAAAAGCTGACTGAATCCGGAACTTAAGCAAAGGATAAACACAAAATAACGAAATATCCTCTTACTCCTGAACGTGCCCTTGCGATACCTTGGACGTATACTTGGCTTGAGCATACTGCTCCTCAAATTGTTCCAAAAGTAAAGAGGCACTTCCTGTATCTTCCTAGGATACCAGTTTTCCAAATGGACAATGTATTTGAAAATCTTTTATGAGCCATAGAGATTGACGACAAGCACGCCCCATTAACGGTGGGCAGAAAACGTGAAACGAATATATTGTGTGTTTCATTGATGATGTGTATTTCAGTGGTGATGTGTGTTTCATTGATGATGTGAAACATATAAAGTACCTCCTAGATAGGTCTAGAAGAGTCTACATGAGTAACCAGGGGTTCCTTCGGTATCCGAGATAGAGCAGTTCCAAGATGCAAGGGAAACTGAGGCTTGGGTATCTGCAAAGTTCCGGGGTGCCGTAGGATCCGAAGCTAATTATGTGCGAGACACGGATAGTCTCCAAAAACCATTATTGGTCACAGGCCCATATGGGATCCCTAACAAAAACGACGAGTAAAACCTCAACACATGTAACTTTAAGAACGCGACCTTACAAAAGCAGTCTAGAATGCGTTCGGATTATCTATTTCCCCGGTTTATAGATAAGCTCTAGTGAATACGAAATACGCCTTTATGAATGTTTTAACTAAGTTTGGAAACCATCAATTGGATGTTATTTTATTGCTCTTTAAACCAAAACAATTGATTACGCGAATACCTTGCACTTCAAACTAAAGAAATATCCAAACATATGCTACTGGGTGGCACATTTCCTATTTGAGATATGTTTTCTTGTTTACTTTTATGCTTCCCTTCTTGTTTTCCAACAAGCATTACACTAACACAATCATTGGGGAATTTGACAGAACGAAAAAAATAAAAATAAAAATAAAAAAAGAAAAACCTAGCAACATAAGCCATGATACCGTTCATGAAAGCTAACTATGTCTAAACCCAAAGTACCCCTAGGCAGTGTTATTAGCTAATAGTTAAATGCACCTAATATATTAATATTTCATAATGCCCAGCTGCCGATGCAACTTTGGGCACGGTGTTTGGGTAGTTAAAAAAAGGGGCAAATATGTTCCCTTTCTTTGAAAATAATGTATTGAAGTGTCTGATTTGTAAGACGATGGGCCATATTGAGCTCGGTACAACTTTTTATAATAGTGACAAGTTCGTGAATAAGCCTGCCAATAAAAAGCCACAAGAAGGTTTCGCCGTCAAAATTGGGAGACCTTGAGTGATGATAGACTCTCTGGGGGCTGCACCAGTGCTGCAGTCAGTTGTTCTCATTGGCCAGTCCAATATGTGTGGGTTCAGGAAACACTTGGGCTCCCTAACTCCGCAATAAATGGCAATTCAAAGCTAAAAATATTATGATAGTTTTAAATATAGATTGTATTATTGCCAAAATGATAATAAAGTGTAATATCCCATAATATAGTGAAATACCCCATATTATAGTGAAATACCCCATGACTAACCAAGCTTCCCATAGGACGTACTGCCCCGATGACACGCCTGAAGGACTGAGTTTCCAAAGAAAACTCCCAAACCCCTTCCTTTCTTGGAACTTCCTAAACCAAACACCTAAACATTGACACAATTTCCCTTTTGGTACGTTTTTTCTCGTGAAAAAGAAGATGTTTGTTCTTCTTGAGAATCTCATAACTATTTTCCAAAATAAATAACCTAATGAAGCATCCCACCAACGCGTCTCGGCGTGACATGCACGAATTTACTTGGCAGGCATAAGCTATACAAATGCCAGTGGACTTAACCGGATGGAGCACTTGTCTCTTTCGGGGATTTTTTTACAGAATACACGCCACGGAAAAAACATAACAAGTCTAATGATTGGTTTTTTGTATTTTGTTATTTTGGTACCTTTTCAGTTGTAACAGAAGCAGCCAAAATCCCCAGTCTCTGTTGGGGTTTTGTTGGGGTTTTGTTGACTTTTCTTCAACCCATACTACCCATACTACCCAAGCAATATCTCTCCCATACCCTGGTGTCATCCCAAAATCTGACTATGAGAAGTCGGAAATACCCAAGAAAATCTCATTACAAAAGCGACCCTTTTGGAGCACCCCGCCACCCGTTTCATTCTCGCGTCTAAGCGCCATGTCCGCGTGATTTCCTTGGTGATTGGCTAATTATGTGAACCAACATCACAGCAAATTCCATTAAGACAGTCCAAAAACTCCTCTACTTTTTGTGACCGCTTGTTGTACTTCCTTTTTATTACTTTTGTAATGTTCTAGTGGCGCACCATTTAATGGATCTGGCTTAGTTGAAACCGCCCAGCTTTACTTTTTCTAAAACAATACCACCCTCCTACATGCACACGAGAGCCCTGACTAAATGCAGTGGATCGGTGCAGTTGCCTAGAATGATTAGGTGCTAACATTGTTCAAACTTCAAATGCAGTACGGCTTTATTGTCCACAATCTCCTTGAAACGAAGCAATCACCGGCGCTAAATATTATGTTTATCACTTTCTTGCGTGTAGGTGCAGCCTCAAGTGCAAGCAGCCACTCCAGGGTTCATGACGCTTAAAGGGTCTTTTTAAAACACTCGGGATTCTTCATGATTGTTTCTTTGGAAAATCTTTCATAAAAGCCCCGAGATATTCCCTCCTTCTTCTCTGTTCCACAAATATCAAGCCACTGTTTCTAGGATGTTGAAAAAAGCCTTGAGTCTTGCCTACACTTGGCGGCTTCCTTTGTGTATCCTTGGACTATTAATAGGACTTATAAACTTTTCATCACTACTTCGAAACAGGAATCAGGTGTCGGAATTGTTGTCTTTGGATCGCACCCAGCTCATTGAGTTTTTTGGCCGCACGTACAAAAGGCATCCCAAACTTCAATCCGTCAAAACCAAGTCGGCTGTCTACGATGAAATATTTTCCGAAATCAACATGTACGACTTCTTGGCCAAACATCTGCTTCAAGAACGCTGCATGATCTATTTCAACCATTTGACCATGAGCAATCCCGATTGGATGGTCAATCCACATGAAGAACTTGTTCAAGAGCCTGCTGCATTTGACACATATGAGCAGTTCCACCAGCAAAAACAGAAGGATATCGAAAATGCTGCACAGGGCTTTAAAGACCAGGGTCAACTCTATACTCCACCTTCCGAAGCGGAAATCCGGAACGAGTATGATAATTTGCGCCAAAAAATACAAAATAATGAACAGACGTTGCATGATTACGTTGCACACTTGCGTGTGTTTGAGAAGTGTTTCTTGGTTTTGGACTCCAAGAAAAAAGACCACGCTTCGGTCAAAAGTCAACGGACCCTCTTGGAAACCGGCGTGAAGTATATCAAAACTAACGCAGACGACGTTTCTGGGAAAATTTTCAAAAATAAAATCTCGTGCGCCGCAATTGAATCCAAGATTTTCCCTTGGCTCACTAAACAATTCCCGCTTTTCACCAGATGGGATGGTACAATCTCCCTTTTTCCTGGCCATCGCAACAGATTCTCCCAAACAGAAGGGTGCTTTTTGGAACATTACAAGTCTCGCTTGAACGGCAAAGGCATTGTCATGACAATCAAAGACTCTCATGTTGACGATGCCGTGAGGTTCATAAGGTTGATCAGACACCTTGGGAATACCTACCCTGTTCAAATTGTATACATGTCGAATCTCTCAGAAAAGTCTATGGATAAAATTGTACAAGCGGCAAGAGAGCCTTTTAGAGGATATCCTGCGCAAGAAGTGTGGTTTGTTCATACGGAAAGATGTATCCATAGTGATTTCCGAGGCAAATTCGATGGGTATTCTAATAAGATTATGGCCACCATGTTCAATTCATTTGAAGAAATGCTTCTTTGCGATGCCGACACTGTCCTTCTCCAGAGCCCGTCGTATTTCTTCAACTTGAAAAAATATATCGACACCGGAGCTTTCTTCTATAAAGATCGATCCGCCGACATCTACCGACCCGGGGAACATATTCGTTTCTTTGAGAAGCTATTGCCCTCGATTGAGGACTCGGTGGTTTTCAATATTCAACAGACCACCGACTTCACGCTTAACCACCACACTTTTAAGGGCAGCTTTCATTATATGGAGAGTGGAGTGGTAGCGGTGAATAGAAAAAAGCACTTTATTCAGCCAGTGATGATGGCTTTGTTAAGTTTTTATCAGAGTGTTCAAAGTCGAACTCACGGTGACAAGGAGTATTTTTGGCTTGCCCTTTCTTTGGGGGGCGATGAGTCATATGCCTTTAACAACAATCATGCTGCATCCATTGGAGAGTTGACGCCAGAAATCGAGCGCCACAAGGATATTTCAAAAATCAAGTCTTTCCGGTCCCAGGAAATCTGCTCCAACCATCCGGCACATATAGATGATAACAACCAAACTTTGGTTTGGTTCAACTCAGGGTTTCGATTCTGCGGGGGTGCCTTGAAAGAAGAAATGAATTGGCAAGATGACTTCGATCTGAGGAATCGATTCATGCGTATCCAAACTTTAGACGAGTATAAGACCTTCATGCGAGGCCCGTTGAAAATCACCCATGCTATTATTCCGCCAGTTAAAGAATCTCAAGACCTCTTACACAATATAGAGAACGAGCCAGAAATCGTGTGGGTCAACAAGGCAAGCACTTGTTTGGGTTACCTTTGGTGTGCTTACTCGCTGGCTGGGGGATATTACATTGAGGACGGTAAGACAAAAGATAATATCATAATGGGGAAAGTTGTGACTTTCACACCGGAGCAGATCAAGAGCTTTGAAGCAGCAAGAGATGTCTGGGGAGCCGGCCTCAAGTGGTAGGCTTTATTTGTTGTGGATGAGAAGTACAACATTTCCTCTTTCGCATGTGCTCACTGGTATTCAACTTAAAGTAGGTTAGATTCAGGTTGATAGTTCGGATTAGATTTGCAATTTTAGCAAAAATAGGGCACCCTTATAGAAAAAAATAGTATGCTTGTAATATTTTTATGAAATTGTAGGTACTTCCGTTTGTTGCTGATGTATTTGAGGTGGTGGAAAAGGGTCAAATCTCAGACGTCTGTTTATAATAGTAATTTACAAAGCAGTAAATGTATCAAGTACACATTGATAGTTAATAAAAGGTCTAAAGAGTTGGAATGAATTACATCCACAAGGGAGTGCAAACTTGTGTACAAACTTTTTTCACTTAGCCAGATTAGTATGTCACCATTCTACCCCGTACTTCTCCAAATTGGCAAGGAGAGTAGACTACAAGACTGTGCTCTAAAGCTCCTCGTATATTCTTTGGGACAAGTTGGGTTTTGCGAAGCCTTGGTGTCATGGTGGGGCTGAAACGTGGGGCTGAATCTCGATATTTAATTATCACTTCCAGAAAGTATGTGCCATCATCATACTACAATGACTTAAAGGTGTTTTATCTATGGTAAGTCGATTAGACTAGCCCCATTAACTCTTCGACTTCCAAATCCTTGAAAACACAACGCATGTTTTCTTTAGTAGATCTACTATAAATATGACTATTGTACAGATATATGTTGTACTTTACTAAGTAGTCTTTTATACTTTGTGGATATTCCTTTAAATAATTACTACTGCAATAGCCATGACTATTATGCCCCTTATTAAATAAAAGAAAGTTGCATATATTCGGGAATAGACAAAAGGAGACAACAGAAGGAACTAGGTTAATATGAGCTACTATAAATCATTGAACAAATGGAAACACGGAGATTCTTTTGGTTTGGTCCATCAATGCCGCAGGCACTTTTGGACAATTTTTCACAACTTAATAAGAAACGTCGTTTGTAAAGAGCTGTTCGAAAGAGGAAGACACAAGCATATCAATGCACTTCATCGAGAATGTATGTACAACATATACAGCCACATATACTAAGTTTTTGAAACAGTCTGGTGGGTGGCCCTGGTTTTAGGCAGCTCTGGAGATAAACCCAATGTTGGGACCATACACCACTTATGAACAATCACTCAACCTTACGACGCGTTGTACGTTGATACTATTTGCTGTGTTTTATTTGCTGTGTTTTATTTCCCGTCTTTGGGTCTTTTATCGTTCCCTGCGAGGGGGTAGGACCAACTGTTCCTTAATGACTGGAACAATTTTAGGCAGCAATAGTTGATACACCTCAGTTAATCCGTAAAATGAGATAGACTTGGATATCGTGAAGCCCCCAATACTCAGTGTTCCTACTAAACATATTCCAGGTCTTTTTGTATTTAGAGAAATACACCTATATGAAATGTATCTTTAAAGAAAGAAGCAAATAGTCTAATTTCCTCCCACACCTATACAATACAATGGTATCGGAGAACGGTACAAGCCATTAGGATGTGGTGCAGAAAATTTGCCCCACTATATTCTGGCAATTCCAGATCTTGCCCGGGGATATCCGGCGGGGCATTATTGAATTAGCCGACATTGTCATTATGCATGTACATTCTAGCATCAATCAATGGAAGCTTATTTTGGCACACGCACTGTTTTGTTGTGTTTCACTTCCAGGACGCTAACAAACTAAAAACAAAGCAATGAAGAAGAATAAAAAAATGAAATCACATATACATGAACATAACATAACATCAACATCAACTTATCTGAAACATATCTGAAACTCTTGGCCTTCCCTTGGAAACCTTCTTTCTCTCCTTACCTTGCACCACAATTGATGGGTAACCAAGGCGGAGTAATCCTGTGTGAGAGGGGCCGCACAAGCACATCCGGCAGAACCACACGGTGGGGCAGTATTCACCAGAATTCTCCAGAAAGTGCTTGTCCTTCTTTGGTCCACGTGGAATCTAAAAAAGCTGGAAGTCAGCCACGTGCTCAAATACAGGAATGCCGTAGCTCTCGTGAGCAACTCTCGGAGGAGTCGTTTACCTTTTTTTCGCCGTTCGCCATAGGTTATTTCGCCTACTTGTTTTCCGCATACTCGTTTTTTCCAGTGAAACCACGCCACTGCGCAACCGAGTAGGCTCGGTTAGCCTTGACAAATTACATCGCACAAAACCCTCATGGTAACTGTAAAAATGGTAACTTTAAGAGACCGTTGCCATATCGGTAGCCCAGTGTTGCCCAAAATGCGCGCGTGTAGCGTTGCGTAATGCTACGCGTATTATACGCAACGGCATTTACGCAAATTTACGCTACGGATACGCAAGCACTCGCGTATTTCGTAGCGTAAATTTGCGTATTTATAGCGTAAATTTGCGTAACATAGAACCTGTAACATGCATGGCTATATATATACAGGATCATGTTTTCACCCGGTCGGAAGTTAACGGGAATTTTCGGATTTGATTTAGAGTTTTTGTGAAGGGTTTTTCTGCACAATAGCACTGATTGAATAACCATTCTCATGAGGTGTAGTCCGATGCACGTACTTCATAAGCAGATCCCCATGACTCGTTATCACTACCAGTGAACCATCTGGAATGAGGGTA